>JADLZL010001497.1:0-113253 GCA_015844335.1 Chrysopogon serrulatus
TCTAAATCAATTTCAAAGTCGATTTGTTGAGCAGCTTTTACGCCCGGCATTACGGTATTCGTTGACTAGTTGGTCCTTTGAGCCAACTATACTAACCATTAGTCCAAGTATATCGACTTTCATACATTTCTGCTTTGCCTTTCAATGGGTGCGCTTTTTACGAGGATCGGGTTCAGCTCAAAGGTTCAAATCACGGTATACCACATTTAGAGGGGTGAACTTTCTTAGAACTCATAGAATAAGTGATGTTATGATCACTAGAATGAAGAAGATATACCTCTCAGAATTCAGCCATGCTTGTTTCTCATCAATGTTTGCATGATCGTCATAATCAGCATTTTCTGGTTTTCAGCATCTCTGTTCAACTCTTCAGGAAGATTGTCACCTGCATTTCTGTTCCACTTGCACTTCAATGAGACCCATCAGTTAGCATTGTCACTATGCATTTGATAGTGTCTTTTCTACCTCTCGAGATAATCCCTAATTGGTTCACCAAGCGCCTCCAAGAACACCCAGGTGGGGTCAATTGTCCGCAGCGCCTTGATAGTGGACACATATTGGTGCAATATATCATTTGTTGATGCACCAGCAGTAAGTAAACGATATCTAAGCGACGAGATAAATGAGTCAACAAGCTTAGAATGTTGGCCTATGTACTCTAAACACTGCTTTAGGTCTTCAATAGCAGGAGAGCTACATACAAAAAAAGCCCAAAAAATGTATATGGATTGACATCGAGTTAAGTACATAAGATGGTAACAACAGAATGAAACCAAGTAGCATTCATATAGTAGATCAGAAGTTTCAGATAGATGTATTAACAAACTTGATCAAAGTCAAAGCCGAAAGATCAAATGACAAGAGTATTAAAAGTATATGCACACTATGATAGATGAGATGAAATAGGATGTTTGTTTTAAGGAATCGAGGAGGAGCAAAGGAAAAAACTCAGTAGCCATACAGATAAAAAAACAACAGAAATGATGAGATTCCTATACGAGCCACAATATCATATTAAGCAATTCCTCCAGTTAGATGAGGATAGCATGTGAGAGCATAAATGTTGTCTAGATGGACACCATTAGGAAAAACATGTTGCAAAAGTTATCTCATAAATCAAGTTGCCAAATTCTACGTATGCTAAGCTTCACATATTTGGATTGTCAAAGTCAAGAAAATATTCTAGCGTATACAATGTTTGGATTATCAAAGCCCCTATTGAATCCCACAGCACCATACAAGGGAAATGACTGACCTCCTAGGGTAATCTACAATTATTTCAAAAAGTTTGCCAATCCGTAGGTCCTGCAAGGTTTCATAAGCAAAATATTCAAGGCGCATGTGCCATCTCACAAGGGCTTCAGAAGGAACACCAATCCCTAGAAAGGAAGAAGGGCGTGAAGCTAATGGTGATTTGAGACCAGAAGATCCACTGTCATAGTCCATAGAGTCACCGAGATATGTTAAAAGAGCATGCAGAAACTGAGGAGGAACAGCCTGACAACATCCAAATTTTATGTCAGAGAACATGGGTGGAGGAAATCTACAATCGAAGGCCCAAATTTCGCACTTTGCAAAATGTTGAAATGAGATGGTACCTGAATCCACTTCTTCACACACCCAAGGACAGGAACTCTATAATCATCACCAGCTAGTTCATTAACCTTAGACTGCAGAGTGAGAATGAGAGATAATACAAGGTCAGTTAGAAGAAAATCTATAGTACCTATGCCAAAATAAGTGATACAGATCTTTAAAAGCCAGATTATTGCAAAGGAATAAGCATCTTCAGTCATTGATGTAAAACCAATACATCTAAGATCACGAACAACTTTCCCAATGCTCTTTACCAATGAGCTACTTTTAGAAACTTCTGAACTGTCAATATCCATTCTAGAATGCCAATCAGAGGTATTACTCCTTTGAAAAGGTTCATGATCCACAAGTTGATCACTCTCATAAGATCCAGCCATAATAGTATTAAGTTCTTCCTGCTTCTTCTTGAAATAGATGTTCAATATCTCTGAAAAGTGACAGAGAAGAATGAACACTATTTCATTTTACAAAGTGCAACATTTTAATATGGTAGCCATACACCGGTTGAATATACTAGTTCTGACTTGTAATTTTGAATCAACTATTACAATGAAGAATGCATCTGGAAAAATAAAGTTGAAAACAGGTTGTCAGTGATTATGTCTTGCAAGGATATCGATGGGCACAAGCATACTCACTAGAGCACTCCAGTACAATTATAGTTTCTAGTGAAGGAGGTGACAAATGCTATAAAATCCCTATATCAACCCAAGGAATTATGTGACCTAACTCTAAGCATAGGTGAAAGGGGAAGGTCCAATTTGATACACAGATCAGAGAACCTAATTTGCCCTAGTCAGCGGCTTAGTGACGTACCAGGTGTTTTCATCACAGGACCAAACCATGGTAACAACTGGTACCTGGCCAACAAAGAGGAAACAGGGTGTTGTTTGTGCTCAGCTGTTATCATTTTTCATGTGCGTAGAGCATTATTCATAGAATCAGTGAACAACATGTGTGTATCAATTTCTTTTATTGTGTGGAGAGTATTATTCAAAGGAACAGTAAACTACATGGCCCACTATAAGCTGGTGGAAACTACGTGACCAATACAGCATTAAAAAAGGCCTTCTCTGGCGATCGACCAACAAAAGCAGAGAAGAAATGATGACGACCGGGGAAAGCTCAAGGGCGTGTTGTCAGAAGTCTTGATGATACCATTAAGCGATACCTAGCCATTAAGCTGGAACTACAGTCCACTGCTTTGAATTTTTTTTGTGGCACCCTATCCTCAAATGATTGTAAAGCTTGGACAAGAACAAGAACACATTTTTCCTGGTAACCCTTTTCCAAGCATATGTCCTCCAGTGCTTTACTTAAGATTTCATCAGGCCAATGTTCCTTAACCTAATGCATGAATTGAGAGGTTGTGTTATTTTTCTCTTTACAAAAAAAAGAAGAGAATAACCAGGTAGGAGCATTAAGAGTCCATGCCATCCAACTATAATAAAATGAAAACAGGTCAATTTTATTTGTTCATCATATATGTAGGGTACCACATACTTGTAGAAGAAAAGAAAGATAATCTAAATAGGAAACAGGTTAGACACCATCTCTTTATAAAATTGGAATTTCCATTCTACCCATTTCAAAATAAAGGTATGATCAGACATGTAAATTAGGTTTTAATAACTTACACAGAACTTAATTCTATCCACGGTCGAGGCACTGCAATATGGATGAAAGTGCTGCCAGAACTTGGGTTGACAAAATAAATTGAATAACGTTTGTAAACATGAGGAACATTTTAGCCTTGAAAGTTAAGAGCTTGAAAAAGAAAGCTAAGCTCCAGCGCAGAGATTTCACTTGGGCATTATTTTCATAAACAACTGAGGCCAGCACAGTGTCCCGACTCTATCCTCGGCATCGGCCATTTGGTACAGGCATTCTAACAAACACCTATCATGCAGCACGCGCGAACCTTCACACCCTGCAGCTACCACCCCGCCCAAACCTCCATAGGAATACAGGAGCAAACAACAAACCCATCGGCGGTTGCGCTGCCAAGCCTGCAAGAGAGAGAGAGAGAGAGAGAAAGAGGTGGATCGGGGAGGAGAGGGTACGGTACGGACCTCGAGGAGTGGAGGAAGTAGTCACGGACAAGCGTGGCGAGGTCGCGTGCGCAGAGGTCAGCAATGACGGGAGCTAGGCGTGGGCCAACGGTGAGATCACCGTCGCCCCGGCAAGCTCGCTGGAGAAAGAGCAAAAGTGGGCCCATGAATCGAGGCGTTGTCGGCGTCCTCCCTTTCCATGGCTTTGAAACGGCACCGCTAAGCGGCGGGAAATGCACCGAGGGGGCCGACCGGCCCACAGGCGAGGTAGGGCGCTCCCCTCCTTTCGGTAACAAGTAACAACTGCCCCCGGCCCCCGCGAGTGTCATTTGCCGCCGCTGGACCTTTCGATGCGGATGGCGGAGGTTGAAGACGAAGAAGTGGGAGGCCGGAGGAGGCGGGAGAGCGATAGCATTGTTCTTGGCTTTCGGAGTTCTTGGGGCTGGGCGGATGGTCCATCGTGCGCCCATCAGCCTATGACACGGCCTTACTAGCGCTTGGGCCTGGTAATGGGTTTAGGCCTCGTTTAGCTGCTGCGGTTTGGGCTGGATTCAGCCCCAAACCACGTCTCCCGTCTAGTTGGGTTTCCACGCTCTATATAAGACGCGCCGCCGCCTTCTCGAACTCCGCTATTATGTGAGTTCTACAATTCAGGTGGGGTGTGGGCGGAGGAGGCATCATCATCATCATCATCATCATCATCATCATCATATCATCATCATCATCATCATCAATAGGAAAGCAGGTAAGGCACCATCTCTTTGCAAAATTGGAATTTCCATTCTACCCATTTCAAAATAAAGGTATGATCAGATATGTAAATTAGGTTTCAATAACTTACACAGAACATAATTCTATCCACGGTCGAGGCACCGCAATATGGATGAAAGTCTTTGCGCTTTTAACTTGTTGATTGCATTGTTTTGAAATGTTTCTGAATCAACAAGGACAAAGTTGACAAAATAAACTGAATAACGCTTGTAAACATGAGGAACATTTTAGCCTTGAAAGTTAAGAGCTTTAAAAAAAAAAGCTAAGCTCAGTAGCAGAGATTTCACTTGGGCATCATTTTCATAAACAAGCGAGGCCAAAGACGGTGTCCCGACTCTATCCTCGGCATCGGCCATTTGGTACAGGCATTCTAACAAACACCTATCAGATAAAGACGCGTGAACCTTCACACCCCCGCAGCTACCACTCCGCCCAAACCTCCACGGGGAATATAGGAATAGCAACCCGACCCATCGAAATTTGCTTTGTGCGCTCACGAGAGAGAGAGAGAGAGAGAGAAAGAGAGAGAGAAAGAGGTGGATCGGGAGGAGAGGGTGCGGCACGGACCTCGAGGGAGTGGAGGAAGTAGTCACGGACGAGCGTGGGCGAGGCCGCGTGCGCAGAGGTCAAAGACTTCTTGGGAGCTAGGCGTGGGCCAACGGTGACATCACCGTCGCCGGCAAGAAGCTTCATTTTTGGAGAAAGAGCAAAAATTGGGCCCACGAATCGAGAGAGCGCCATTGGCGTCCTCCCTTTCCATGGCCTAAACAAAGACCGCTAAGCGGCGGGGAAAATGCACCTGGGGCCGACCGACCCACGAGGCAAGGTAGGGCGCTCCCCTCCTTCGGTAACAAGTAACAACCGCCCCCGCCCTAAGCTTAAAGTGTCCGCCGCCGCCGCCCGGCCGCTCGATGCGGATGGCGGAGGTTGAAGACGAAGAAGTGGAGACCGGAGAGGCGGGAGCAGTAGCACTGTTGTTGGCTTCTGGAGTTCTTGGGCTGGGCGGACTGGTCCATCGCCCCGCCCATCGCCCCATGATATGGCCTTACTAGCGCTTAGGCACGGTAATGGGTTTAGGCCTCGTTTAGCTGTTGCGGTTTGGGCTGGATTCAGCCTCAAACCACGTCTCCCGTCTAGTTGGGTTTCCACGCTCTATATAAGATCTGCATTTGCCGCCTCCCGAACTCCGCTATTATGTGAGTTCTACAATTCAAAGTGGGGTGTGGGCGGCGGGGAGGGCATCATCATCATCATCATCAACATCATCATCATCATCATCATCATCATCATCATCATCATCATCATCCTCCTCCTCCTCCTCCTCCTCCTCCTCCTCCTCATCATCATCATCATCATCATCATCATCATCATCATCATCATCATATCATCATCATCATCATCATCATCATCATCATCATCAACAGGAAACAGGTAAGACACCATCTCTTTGCAAAATTAGAATTTCCATTTTACCAATTTCAAAATAAAGGTATGATCAGACATGTAAATTAGGTTTCAATAACTTACACAGAACTTAATTCTATCCACGATCGAGGCACTGCAATATGGATGAAAGTGCTGCCAGAACTTGTTGACTGCATTGTTTCGAAATATTTCCTGAATCAACAAGGACAGGTTGACAAAATAAACTGAATAACGTTTGTAAACATGAGAAACATTTTAGCCTTAAAAGTTAAGAGCTTGAAAAAGAAAGCTAAGCTCAGTATGGGCAGAGAGATTTCACTTGGGCATCATTTTCATAAACAACTGAGGCCAGCACGGTGTCCCGACTCTATCCTCGGCATCGGCCATTTGGTACAGGCATTCTAACAAACACCTATCACGCAGCACGCGTGAACCTTCACACCCTGCAGCTACCACCCCGCCCAAACCTCCACAGGAATATAGGAATAGCAACCCACCCATCAATTTTTTTGCGCTTTGTGCGCCACGCTAAGAGAGAGAGAGAGAGAGAGAGAGAGAGAAAGAGGTGGATCGGGAGGAGAGGGTACGGTACGGACCTCGAGGGAGTGGAGGAAGTAGTCACGGACGACGTGTGGCGGCCGCCGTGCACGTAGGTCGCAACGACGGGAGCTAGGCGTGGGCCAACGGTGAGATCACCGTCCACCGCAAGAAGCTCATTTGGAGAAAGAGCAAAATTGGGCCCACGAATCGAGAGCGTCATTGGCGCCCTCCCTTTCCATGGCCTAAACAAAGACCGCTAAGCGAGCGGAAAATGCACCTGAGGGGCCGACCGACCCACGAGCAAGGTAGGGCGCTCCCTCCTTCGGTAACAAGTAACAACCGGCCCCCGGCCCCGTAGTTTTGAGTGCCGCCGCCGCCCGATCGCCGATGCGGATGGCGGAGGTTGAAGACGAAGAAGTGGAGACCGGAGAGGCGGGAGCAATAGCACCGTTGTTGGCTTTCGGAGTTCTTTGGCTGGGCGGATCTGGTCCGTCGCTCCGCCCATCGACCCATGATATGGCCTTACTAGCGCTTAGGCACGGTAATGGGTTTAGGCCTTGTTTAGTATTGCGGTTTGGGCT
The DNA here is from genome assembly GCA_015844335.1 of Chrysopogon serrulatus. Lineage (NCBI taxonomy): Eukaryota > Viridiplantae > Streptophyta > Magnoliopsida > Poales > Poaceae > Chrysopogon > Chrysopogon serrulatus. The sequence goes on from JADLZL010001497.1 coordinate 6,965, forward strand.
GCTGGATTCAGCCCCAAACCACGTCTCCCGTCTAGTTGGGTTTCCACGCTCTATATAAGATGCGCTGCCGCCTTCCCGAACTCCGCTATTATGTGAGTTCTACAATTCAGGTGGGGTGTGGGCGGCAGAGGGCATCATCATCATCATCATCATCATCATCAACATCATCATCATCATCATCATCATCATCCTCCTCCTCCTCCTCCTCCTCCTCATCATCATCATCATCATCATCATCATCATCATCAATAGGAAACAGGTAAGACACCATCATCTTGCAAAATTAGAATTTCCATTTTACCAATTTCAAAATAAAGGTATGATCAGACATGTAAATTATGTTTCAATAACTTACACAGAACTTAATTCTATCCACGATCGAGGCACTGCAATATGGATGAAAGTGCTGCCAGAACTTGTTGACTGCATTGTTTCGAAATGTTTCCTGAATCAACAAGGACAGGTTGACAAAATAAACTGAATAACGTTTGTAAACATGAGAAACATTTTAGCCTTAAAAGTTAAGAGCTTGAAAAAGAAAGCTAAGCTCCAGCGCAGAGATTTCACTTGGGCATCATTTTCATAAACAACTGAGGCCAGCACAGTGTCCCGACTCTATCCTCGGCATCGGCCATTTGGTACAGGCATTCTAACAAACACCTATCACGCAGCACGCGTGAACCTTCACACCCTGCAGCTACCACCCCGCCCAAACCTCCACAGGAATATAGGAATAGCAACCCAGCCCATCAACAGCTGCGCCTGTGCGCGCGCGAGAGAGAGAGAGAGAAAGAGAGAGAGAAAGAGGTGGATCGGGGAGGAGAGGGTCCGGTACGGACCTCGAGGGAGTGGAGGAAGTAGTCACGGACGAGCGTGGCGAGGCCGCGTGCGCAGAGGTCAGCAACGACGGGAGCTAGGCGTGGGCCAACGGTGAGATCACCGTCGCCCGGCAAGAAGCTCATTTGGAGAAAGAGCAAAAATTGGGCCACGAATCGAGAGCGTCATTGGCGTCCTCCCTTTCCATGGCCTAAACAGCACCGCTAAGCGAGCGGGAAATGCACCCAGGGGCCGACCGACCCACAGGCAAGGTAGGGCGCTCCCCTCCTTCGGTAACAAGCAACAACTGTCCCCGGCCCCGGAAGCGCGAGTGTCGCTGCCGCCGCCCGACTGCTCGATGCGGATGGCGGAGGTTGAAGACGAAGAAGTGGAGACCGGAGAGGCGGGAGCAGTAGCACTGTTGTTGGCTTCTGGAGTTCTTGGGCTGGGCGGACTGGTCCATCGTCTGCCCATCAGCCCATGATATGGCCTTACTAGCGCTTAGGCATGGTAATGGGTTTAGGCCTCGTTTAGCTGTTGCGGTTTGGGCTGGATTCAGCCCCAAACCACGTCTCCCGTCTAGTTGGGTTTCCACGCTCTATATAAGATGCGCTGCCGCCTTCCCGAACTCCGCTATTATGTGAGTTCTACAATTCAGGTGGGGTGTGGGCGGCAGAGGGCATCATCATCATCATCATCATCATCATCATCATCATCATCATCATCATCATCATCATCATCATCCTCCTCCTCCTCCTCATCATCATCATCATCATCATCATCATCATCATCATCATCATCATCATCATCATCATCATCATCAATAGGAAACAGGTAAGACACCATCTCTTTGCAAAATTAGAATTTCCATTTTACCAATTTCAAAATAAAGGTATGATCAGACATGTAAATTAGGTTTCAATAACTTACACAGAACTTAATTCTATCCACGATCGAGGCTTCGCAATATGGATGAAAGTCTTTGCCGTAACTTGTTATTTGCATTGTTTCGAAATGTTTCCTGAATCAACAAGGACAGGTTGACAAAATAAACTGAATAACGTTTGTAAACATGAGGAACATTTTAGCCTTAAAAGTTAAGAGCTTGAAAAAGAAAGCTAAGCTCCAGCGCAGAGATTTCACTTGGACATCATTTTCATAAACAAGCGAGGCCCCGGCCACGGTGTCCCGACTCTATCCTCGGCATCGGCCATTTGGTACAGGCATTCTAACAAACACCAATCACGCAGCACGCGCGAACCTTCACACCCTGCAGCTACCACCCCGCCCAAACCTCCACAGGAATACAAGAACAACAACCCCGTCCATCAGCAGCTGCGCCTGCGCTCACGCGCGCGAGAGAGAGAGAGAGAGAAAGAGGTGGATCGGGGAGGAGAGAGTACGGTACGGACCTCGAGGGAGTGGAGGAAGTAGTCACGGACGAGCGTGGCGAGGCCGCGTCTTGCCGAAGGTCACCAACGACGGGAGCTAGGCGTGGGCCAACGGTGAGATCACCGTCGCCCGCAAGAAGCTTCATTTGGAGAAAGAGCAAAATTGGGCCCACGAATCGAGAGCGTCGTTGGCGTCCTCCCTTTCCATGGCCTAAACAGCACCGCTAAGCGAGCGGGAAATGCACCCAGGGGCCGACCGACCCACAGGCGAGGTAGGGCGCTCCCCTCCTTCGGTAACAAGTAACAACTGTCCCCGGCCCCGGAAGCACGAGTGTCGCTGCCGCCGCCCGACTGCTCGATGCGGATGGCGGAGGTTGAAGACGAAGAAGTGGAGACCGGAGAGGCGGGAGCAGTAGCATTGTTGTTGGCTTCTGGAGTTCTTGGGCTGGGCGGACTGGTCCATCATCTGCCCATCAGCCCATGACACGGCCTTACTAGCGCTTAGGCCTGGTAATGGGTTTAGGCCTCGTTTAGCTGCTGCGGTTTGGGCTGGATTCAGCCCCAAACCACGTCTCCCGTCTAGTTGGGTTTCCACGCTCTATATAAGATGCGCCGCCGCCATCCCGAACTCCGCTATTATGTCAGTTCTACAATTCAGGTGGGGTGTGGGTGGCAGAGGGCATCATCATCATCATCATCATCATCATCATCATCCTTCTCCTCTTCATCATCATCATGATCATCATCATCATATCATCATCATCATCATCGTCATCATCATCATCAATAGAAAACAGGTAAGACATCATCTCTTTGCAAAATTGGAATTTCCATTCTACCCATTTCAAAATAAAGGTATGATCAGACATGTAAATTAGGTTTCAATAACTTACACAGAACTTAATTCTATCCACGGTCGAGGCACTGCAATATGGATGAAAGTGCTGCCAGAACTTGTTGACTGCATTGTTTCGAAATGTTTCCTGAATCAACAAGGACAGGTTGACAAAATAAACTGAACAACGTTTATAAACATGAGAAACATTTTAGCCTTGAAAGTTAAGAGCTTGAAAAAGAAAGCTAAGCTCAGTAGCAGAGATTTCACTTGGGCATCATTTTTCATAAACAAGCGAGGCCGGCCACGGTGTCCCGACTCTATCCTCGGCATCGGCCATTTGGTACAGGCATTCTAACAAACACCTATCACGCAGCACGCGCGAACCTTCACACCCTGCAGCTACCACCCCGCCCAAACCTCCACGGGGAATACAGAAAGCAAAGAACCCCCATATCAAGCCAACTGCGCTCAGGCGAGAGAGAGAGAGAAAGAGGTGGATCGGGGAGGAGAGGGTACGGTACGGACCTTGAGGGAGTGGAGGAAGTAGTCACGGACGAGCGTGGCGAGGCCGCGTGCGCAGAGGTCACCAACGACGGGAGCTAGGCGTGGGCCAACGGTGAGATCACCGTCGCCGGCAAGAAGCTCGCTGGAGAAAGAGCAAAATTGGGCCCACGAATCGAGAGCGTCGTTGGCGTCCTCCCTTTCCATGGCCTAAACAGCACCGCTAAGCGAGCGGGAAATGCACCCAGGGGCCGACCGACCCACAGGCAAGGTAGGGCGCTCCCCTCCTTCGGTAACAAGTAACAACCGGCCCCGACCCGGAAGGCGCGGTGTCGCCGCCGCCGCCCGATCGCCGATGTGGATGGCGGAGGTTGAAGATGAAGAAGTGGAGACCGGAGAGGCGGGGAGCAAGAGCAATTGTTGTTGGCTTTCGGAGTTCTTGGGCTGGGCGGACTGGTCCATCGTCTGCCCATCAGCCCATGATATGGCCTTACTAGCGCTTAGGCCTCGTAATGGGTTTAGGCCTCGTTTAGCTGTTGCGGTTTGGGCTGGATTCAGCCCCAAACCACGTCTTCCGTCTAGTTGGGTTTCCACGCTCTATATAAGATGCGCTGCCGCCTTCCCGAACTCCGCTATTATGTGAGTTCTACAATTCAGGTGGGGTGTGGGCGGCAGAGGGCATCATCATCATCATCATCATCATCATCGTCATCCTCCTCCTCCTCCTCCTCCTCATCATCATCATCATCATCATCATCATCATCATCATCATCATCATCATATCATCATCATCATCATCATCATCATCATCATCATCAATAGGAAATAGGTAAGACACTATCTCTTTGCAAAATTGGAATTTCCATTCTACCCATTTTAAAATAAAGGTATGATCAGACATGTAAATTAGGTTTCAATAACTTACACAGAACTTAATTCTATCCACGGTCGAGGCACTGCAATATGGATGAAAGTGCTGCCAGAACTTGTTGACTGCATTGTTTCAAAATGTTTCCTGAATCAACAAGGACAGGTTGACAAAATAAACTGAATAACGTTTATAAACATGAGGAATATTATAGCCTTAAAACTTAAGAGCTTGAAAAAGAAAGCTAAGCTCCAGCGCAGAGATTTCACTTGGGCATCATTTTCATAAACAACTGAGGCCAGCACAGTGTCCCGACTCTATCCTCGGCATTGGCCATTTGGTATAGGCATTCTAACAAACACCTATCACGCAGCACGCGCGAACCTTCACACCCTACAGCTACCACCCCGCCCAAACCTCCATAGGAATACAGGAACAGCAACCTAGCCCATCGGCATTTGCTGCAAGGCGCACGGCCAGAGAGAGAGAGAGAGAGAGAAAGAGGTGGATCGGGGAGGAGAGGGTACGGTACGGACCTCGAGGGAGTGGAGGAAGTAGTCACGGACGAGCGTGGCGAGGCCGCGTGCGTAGAGGTCAGCAACGACGGGAGTTAGGCGTGGGCCAACGGTGAGATCACCGTCGCCGGCAAGAAGCTCGCTGGAGAAAGAGCAAAATTGGGCCCACGAATCGAGAGCGTCATCGGCGTCCTCCCTTTCCATGGCCTGAACAGCACCGCTAAGCGAGCGGGAGATGCACCCAGGGGCCGACCGACCCACAGGCAAAGTAGGGCGCTCCTCTCCTTCGGTAACAAGTAACAACTGTCCCCGGCCCTGGAAGCGCGAGTGTCGCTGCCGCCGCCCGACTGCTCGATGCGGATGGCGGAGGTTGAAGACGAAGAAGTGGAGACCGGAGAGGCGGGAGCAGTAGCATTGTTGTTGGCTTCTGGAGTTCTTGGGCTGGGCGGACTGGTCCATCATCTGCCCATCAGCCCATGACACGGCCTTACTAGCGCTTAGGCCTGGTAATGAGTTTAGGCCTCATTTAGCTACTGCGCTTTGGGCTGGATTCAGCCCCAAACCACGTCTCCCGTCTAGTTGGGTTTCCACGCTCTATATAAGATGCGCCGCTGCCTTCCCGAACTCCGCTATTATGTGAGTTCTACAATTCAGGTGGGGTGTGGGTGGCAGAGGGCATCATCATCATCATCATCATCATCATCATCATCATCATCATCCTCCTCCTCCTCATCATCATCATCATCATATCATCATCATCATCATCATCATCATCGTCATCATCATCAATAGAAAACAGGTAAGACACCATCTCTTTCCAAAATTGGAATTTCCGTTCTACATTTCAAAATAAAGGTATGATCAGACATGTAAATTAGGTTTCAATAACTTACACAGAACTTAATTCTATCCACGGTCGAGGCACTGCAATATGGATGAAAGTCTTTGCCGTAACTTGTTGACTGCATTGTTTCGAAACGTTTTCTGAATCAACAAGGACAGGTTGACAAAATAAACTGAATAACATTTGTAAACATGAGGAACATTTTAGCCTTGAAAGTTAAGAGCTTGAAAAAGAAAGCTAAGTTCCAGCGCAGAGATTTCACTTGGGCATCAATTTCATAAACAACTGAGGCCAGCACAGTGTCCCGACTCTATCCTCGGCATCGGCCATTTGGTACAGGCATTCTAACAAACACCTATCACGCAGCACGCGCGAACCTTCACACCCTGCAGCTACCACCCCGCCCAAACCTCCACGGGGAATACAGGAGCAGAAAACCGGCCCATCGGCCGGTTGCGGCGCTTCTTGAGAGAGAGAGAGAGAGAGAGAGAGAGAGAGAGAGAGAGAGAAAGAGGTGGATCGGGGAGGAGAGGGTATGGTACAGACCTCGAGGGAGTGGAGGAAGTAGTCACGGACGAGCGTGGTGAGGCCGCGTGCGCAGAGGTCAGCAACGACGGGAGCTAGGCGTGGGCCAACGGTGAGATCACCGTCGCCGGCAAGAAGCTCGCTGGAGAAAGAGCAAAATTGGGCCCACGAATCGAGAGCGCCGTCGGCGTCCTCCCTTTCCATGGCCTGAACAGCACCGCTAAGCGAGCGGGAGATGCACCCAGGGGCCGACCGACCCACAGGCGAGGTAGGGCGCTCCCCTCCTTCGGTAACAAGTAACAACTGTCCCCGGCCCCGGAAGCACGAGTGTCGCCGCCGCCGCCCGACTGCTCGATGCGGATGGCGGAGGTTGAAGACGAAGAAGTGGAGACCGGAGAGGCGGGAGCAGTACCATTGTTGTTGGCTTCTGGCGTTCTTGGGCTAGGCGGACTGGTCCATCGTCTGCCCATCAGCCCATGACACGGCCTTACTAGCGTTTAGGCCTGCTAATGGGTTTAGGCCTCATTTAGCTGCTGCGGTTTGGGCTGGATTCAGCCCCAAACCACGTCTCCCGTCTAGTTGGGTTTCCACGCTCTATATAAGACGCCGCCGCCTTCCCGAACTCCGCTATTATATGAGTTCTATAATTCAGGGGGGGTGTGGGTGGCGAGAGGGCATCATCGTCATCATCATCATCATCAACATCATCATCATCATCATCCTCCTCCTCCTCCTCATCCCATCATCATCATCATCATCATCATCATCATCATCATCATCATCATCATCATCATCATCAATAGGAAAGCAGGTAAGACACCATCTCTTTGTAAAATTGGAATTTCCATTCTACCCATTTCAAAATAAAGGTATGATCAGACATGTAAATTAGTTTCAATAACTTACACAGAACTTAATTCTATCCACGGTCGAGGCACCGCAATATGGATGAAAGTCTTTGCCGTAACTTCTTTACCGCATTGTTTGAAATGTTTCTGAATCAACAAGGACAAGTTGATAAAATAAACTGAATAACGTTTGTAAACATGAGGAACATTTTAGCCTTGAAAGTTAAGAGCTTGAAAAAGAAAGCTAAGAACAAAGAGACGACTAAGAGATAAAGGGTAGTACTGTAATTTTGGCTCAGATGGAGTAACTACATTGCCCACAACCGGTCCGTGTGATGAGCGGGGGCAAAAGCGAAACACGACATTTGATAGAACGAGGGCAAACATGCAAACTCTAGAAAGGAGGGGTAACCGATGCGGTTGAAGGTTAAAAAGAGAGTAGAAATACAATTTGCCGTTATAACTTACACCTCAAGGTATAATACATAATCTTATTTCTTGTGTTGTATCTAGACATGATGTTAAAATATTTTACAATACAAATTCAAACTAAAAAGGCTCAAACCAATTAAAAAGAAAAGCACAAATGGTCAAACACTTTTTATCAAATAAAATATTATTTAATTTGGTTTAATAAAGCTTTGGAGGTTTTTTTGGTGGGGGCTCAATTTATAAATATTAAAAAATGCTAAATACCCTCTTGAAATTATGAGTTCGCTTTTATATATTTATTAAGGAATACAGATAATCTAAACAAACCCTTGACAACACAAACCATCTAAATAAGTTCTAGTTTTGCTATTGTTCTCTTGATGTAGCCGAGTTAATTAATATTTCTCTCGCTTGTCAAATTATAGGGACAACGACTCCCATGCCCAATGCATAAGATTTACGGGTATCTATAACTCCTATAATCCTAACCCCCACCAAGCTATTTCTCGGGCCTGTGATTGGTCAAAAACCGGAGAATGACGTCATCAGAGCTGCTGCCCACGCTGATCAGATTTATGAGTCGCTGGATGTGGGCCCAATTTGTCGCATAGCCATGTGTGCCCTTCTTGCCGATTCACTCGCTCCGGCCCATGAAATGTACGAAGCCCATCGTCTCATGCCTGTCTTCCTCTTCCTCCTACCAGCGAGTCCTGCGAAAATGCCGCCGCCGCCGCAATCCCTTCCCCTCACTGCATTCCGGTCGTCGTTACTGCAAATGAAGCCGAGCAAACAAAATTCCAGCCAGCAGCACGCGCCCTTCTCCAGCAATTGAACTATAGCATCACGGACTCATCACCATGCTTTAGCGCCGTCGTCAGCTAACCAATTTGGATACCCTGTTCGTCACCCTTTGGGATTCATATCAACTCTAGCACAACACCGGCCCTTGAGATCCAATGACATCCTCTTGCATTGCCTGAGGTCAGTACTCATCCACATCTCACCAATGACGACTGAATGTGTGGTTTGCAGCCTGATTCATATTCTTACAGTCATAACTGAGTTAAATGTCTATATGATAACTGGAATGCCCACGCTCTCTCATCATCAACACAGGATTGAAAGACTTCATTGATGGAATTTAGTTCGTATGGTCCATATATAGAGACTCAACCCCTCCTTGGAGTTATGATTCGGAAGCTGTGTAGATTTATGCTGATGGCGGCAGCAGTGTGCACGCCTCCCCTCATCTTTTTCCTCGGCCGGCATCATTTGGTTAGTACCCCTGTGTCTTTTGGTATGCACCCCACTGCAAACTGAACTTTCTTTATTATCCACATTGTGTGCATATCAATGGTGCTCTGAATGACCGGCTTGGTGGAATTGGACCTCTCGAGTGTATATATGTTGCATTGCCTCTGTACTCGAGCTTTTACCTGCGTTTTGCGCCATAGGTACGTGAAGCAGAGTTGTATCCTCTTATGTGTTGCTTCGATTACGTCTGCTCATGCATTCTTGGGACTGCTTACAGAGTTGTATGCTGTTCTGTGTTGCTTCGATTATGGGCTCATCCTTCATTTTTTCAGGTTTGCTCATGCATTATTTGGACTGCTTAGTAGCATCAGATCAGGTACCTCTATGTGATTTCAACTCTTGCTTCATATACCATGTCTCCATCAATTTTAATTGAAATAGAAGGTAGTTGATGTACTGATGTTTGTAGAGATAAGATGTACTGATGTTTGTAGAGATAAGATGCCTCCTTTTTTTTTCTTGCTTCATATAAGCTTGGTCGAGCAATCAGACCTGCTGTGGAAGCACCAGCTCCATAAATATTACATTGAGTTTGCATTCAGGTTGATATCCCAGACATATGTTATTTATTAAGTATGAAGTGTAGTGTTCCATGACAAAGGCATTCTGGGGGTCCATTAGCAAGTAAAAACATGCTTCCATCCTTGGGCTTTATAAATAATAATCTTTATTATTAAGTTTCATGCAGGCTTAACAGTGTAATTTATTGGACAAATGACCAACGGAACACCCTCTTATCTCTCAGTTGTTGTTGGATTTTCCTAAATGATAGTAATCATAAACCTATGTTGCCATATGTAATAAACAAGACCTTGATTTTAGTGTTATTTTTTGCAGAGCAACTACAGGTAGCCAAGTTTGAAGTCTTCACAGCAAACATCAGCCTACCAAATGGAAGATGCCCTTCCATGAATGAATCAGCCTACAGCCCACAAGTTTCTTAGCATTGTCAACTTATATGTAATTTTTTCATGAACATCCAAAGATACTACGTAATACATTTTAAGCACACTACGTGTGTGTATTGAAATAATACAGAGGTGTTGCGTGCCTGAAGACTATTTGTCAGACTGTCAACAGAATTTTTATGAAATTCAATTATTGTACTTATTAAGAAGCACAAGCAATGTCACACTGTCAACAGAATTTGTGCTCAGGCTGTCAGTGTGTGACCGATGGTCGTTGTTGTCTGAATTGCACTCCTCAACAGGGGTCTAAGGTGGACAGCCTGAGCAGCCGGACGTCGCTGCACCTGGCGACGGCGGGCGGCCACGTCAAGTGCGCGCACCTGCTAATAGCCAATAGCCGGCACCGGCAAAAGCAGCACCAGCACCAGCAGCAGCAAGCTCGTGAACAGGGCGGCCAGCGGAGGCGTGACGGTGCTCCACCTGATCTAACTTTTTTTTTATATTTCTTAAAATTGCAGGTAATCTTACAAATTCAGTAGAATATTAGACATCAATAAAACAATTGAAGCAACCACATGATCTACTGAACTTTCTCCAATCAATAACTTACTATCGTTTGTTTAAATATCGATGCTTGCCATCCATTAAGAATGTTCCAAAATAATTTTCTAATTTCAGATAACTCAAGACTTGCCACTTCAGTTCAAATAGTCTGTGATTTAACAATTCAGTTCAATATTATAGTCCATTATCTTGCATTTCTACTTCATTCTCGCAGCAACGCGCGCAGGGTATCCTCCTAGTAAAAGGTATGATGTGTCACAGCATATGCATATTCGATCTGCTCTTGAGAAGCATTTGAAGCATGGCCCGATGTTGGCTGTTTTTGATCAGCGCGAACTGTCAATTGTGTAGACAGTGGTTCCCTTTATCGATTCTCTGGTATACATGAATTAAAAAATGTAGATGAAGGAGAGGATGAAGGCGAGGAAGGAGAAGATGAGAGAATTAGTGATGCTGTTTGTGTGGTCAGTTTTGGTGTTGAAGAGACGGTTCCTTTTCTTTTATTTAGGACTGATAAAGTAGGTTGGCCTGAATTTGATCGGGTTGAAATGCAGTCTATTATAGAATTATATGGCATTAATATGTAATAATTGAATTGAATGATATGAGATGATAATCGAATTAGACTTTTAAGTTAAATCTATATTTGGTTTGTTTTTTAAATAGTATACGGTGGTTGATACCTGTGTGTGGGCAATTTATAGTTGAGAAAATGAAAATTTTGCCCTCGTTGATGTGCTTCGCTCAAATGCTATCAAGATTGTGGCTTTCGCTAGATTGCCCTTATGAAGCATTGGTTACCTGTTAGAATGCTATTTTGTGATTTATGTTAACTTTTAAAATTATTCACCTCAACTTTTGAACTGTTGTGCCCTTTTTATCCGTGTTTGTACACATCGTCTTCTGTCGTCTCTCTCAGCGAACTCTCATACGTGAGCAGTAGAACTGGCGTCACAGGGCTAGAGCTAGTTGATGGCGTAGCCCCGTGTCACCTACGCCTTGCCGCCGTCAGCCAAGGCCACGCCGGCCCGCCTGAGCTCCTCCGACTCTATGGCCTCGCCACGTCGCCGCCATCAGGTCAGTGCCGACCCCTGCTCGAGCTCCCGGGTGATCACACCACGCGCGCCGCCATCATGCCAAGCCGCACCCACCCCTGCTCGAGCTCCCGCGACTCCCTAGCTGCGTTGTGCCGTTGACCAACATGTTTGTATTCAAACTAACGCAAGAGCCTACAATTACATACTTGAGTGCTTTTCACTTGAGACATACAAGAGAACATACCAATATGTACTTCAGCCAGTGAAACATGAGTCGGTCTAGCCGTATCTCCAAATCCAAAACCATTGACCTGGAGACGGCATGGTCTGTTTGGCTGGTATATAATCGAGGGAGGGGCAGCATGGTAATTACGTATGTACTCCTGACCACGTGGCAGTCCATTAAGGGCGATGGACGAGATCGACCAATAAATCAATAGTTTGAGGACTAAAGTGGATACTTTAAAAATTCAGAGACTAAAGCGAGCCTCGAACAATAGTTTAGGGATGAAAATGACTATTTTGCAAAAAAAATTCATAAATGCGAACAAATGTTTTTTTTTTTTTTTTTTTTTGACAAGGAACGTGATCAAATATTGAAATCCTCGGGTGACCAATACTTCAAGTCAATCTAGCCAAGCCCACAATCTCGATGACTACGAGGAGTGCAAAATTTCTATTTTCTCTTTATAGCCTCATTAAAATTTGTCACGCCAAGTTTGCAAAGACGCGCAAACACGAACGGGTTCCTGCCTGGGTGGCGGCCCTGATGCCTTTCTCGCCGCCGAGGATGGCGGAAGTCGCTCCCGGCGATCCTGGAGCCCCGGCCGGGCCGCACGCACGAGCGGATGGCGCGACGCCACCACCCCTCCCTCGCTCCCTCCGCTCCCCTCGCGACCACCCACCCAACTCCCGCTGTCACCGCGCCACCGAGGGCAAAGCCGCGTCACGAATAACCGTGGGGGCGTGCGCGCGTGCGTGCCCTCTCTCCGTCCCTCCCTCCCCGCCCGTCCGCCCCACCGCCCCACCTCCACCCCCCACCCCGGCGCGCGTCGCGTCTCTCCTGGTCGGAGGCGGAGGAGCGGAGGACGACCACCGGCGCGGACGCAGGCGTCCCGCATTCCCCATTCCGGCCCCGCCTGACCGCCGTTGCCACGGCAGCTCGATCCGATCGACCAACTCGCCGGCCGGCAGGCGCCACGTAGAAATGTAATGCCCGCATTCTATCCCACGCTTCACCCGACCCGCCGTTGTGTCGCTTCTCGTGGATGATCGGGATCGCTGCATGGTTTGCTGGTGATCGATCGTGTCCTCAGTTTTGATTTCTCTTTGCGTCGACGCCGAATGATCGTCGAATGCTGGTTATCAGTTTTGCAAGTCTCTGGATGGTTTCAGTTTTGGTTTCATTTGTGTGCGGTTGCCTTCAGTTTAAATCACTGTCTGTCTGCTTTAATTTGATCATCGGTTGCTGGTTCAGTTTTCACAGATTCACCCGACATCCTTTTGAAGTCTTTTTTTTACCCTTTGATGGATCAACCCGCTAATAATGTGTTCCTCACCAATGCCATTTGCACTGACAGACACGTTGTTTGATTGTTAACATAGATATATAGGATGGTATCACTCTGCTATTTCTGCCCCGGGCTCACAACGCGGTCCCGGATGCCCGTGAAGCGATACAAGAAGATCCTTGCTGAAATCTTCCCCAAAACACCGGTCGGGACATGCTGCATCCGTTTTCCTTTTGTCATGTCAAAATATGAGCATGTTGATGTTTAAACTGTGTTGCGGATTTATTTATTTAATGAACATGTTTGTTTCTGTTGCAGGATGAAGAGCCTAACGAGAGAAGGATTGGGAAGCTGTGTGAGTACGCTTCGAAAAACCCTCTTCGAGTGCCAAAGGTTCACGTCCCCTTGCTTCCTCATTGGTATTTTGTTGTTTCCATGCCAAGTTTAGGGGTTCTGACCTTTTGAGTGAATTGATCTTGCTGCTAAATTAGATGACCCTTCAGAATATATACTGTAGTACAGATTATAAATGCAATCGAGGATCAAGTAGTGTAACTTATCTCGAAACTGGAGATGCCTCATGGGACATTGTTCTAGGCCTATAACTGAATGTTTCAAGTATAGTTCGGTAGTCTCCTTGGTGCTCTCATTTCAAAGTTGTAGTCCTTGTTAAATATATTGGCAGACATGATTGCCTTTTCATCTGCTCTAGCAAATTCAGTCTCAGTAAGCTTGTCGTCTTATGCATGTTGATATCTGAGCAGATCACAGTTTACTTGGAGCAACATATTTACCGGGACTTAAGAAGTGAGCAGTACGGCTTGGCAAAAGTGGTGATGTTGATATATCGCAGACTGTCGGTTTCCTGTAAAGAACAGATGTGAGTCTCCTTTTCAAGTTTCTCTTGCTCATATGGCCCTGGATTCTGTGAGGTTAATATTTTTATTTGGTTTGCAATGGATACTTCTTACACTTTATTATTACTTTTGCTGGTTAAAATTGTAATTGTTGTTTTCTTAATTCAGGCCTCTGTTTGCAAGTAGCCTATTAAGCATTGTGCACACTCTTTTAGACCAAAAGAGGCAGGACGATTTGCGCATCGTTGGGTGTGAAACCTTGTTTGATTTTGCTGTCAATCAGGTATCCTATTGGAGTAGATGCCATTGACCGTTAGCAGGATTCAGTTTATTTATAGGTATGTCCCATTATTGGTGATCTTGAGTCTGTCTATTCCAGGTGGATGGTACATATCAGTTCAATTTGGAAGGGCTGGTCCCAAGACTGTGTGAAATAGCCCAAGAAGTAGGAGAAGATGAGAGGGCAAGTGCCCTACGAGCGGCAGCCTTGCAAGCTCTTTCAGCTATGGTAAGTTCTGTGATCGCACCTTCGCGGCTTTCTAAAAGTTCTGGATAAGTTAATAGGAAGTTCAAAACTTGTAAGAGAACTGTTGTACTCCTATTTTCAAGAGGAAGTGAAAATATTCTTCCAGCATGACTCTAATTCACAGTTGCTTCATTTCTTATGATGCAAGTAATGAAAGCTCAATGTTGACTAACTTCATATGCACAACTTATGAACTAAGCCTAGTTCAGTTGTGTGAGAGTGTGATGTATGCTTATATCGCCCAAGTTCAAACCCTATTTGATGCAATTTTTGGCTCCTATATCTGCTTTATTAACTAAACATGACAACATGTAGTTCAGCGGAGGTTGGTTCTGTATTGCTGTAACTTCCCATACTCCACTGAGTACAGTCACACATGCATGTAGTTTTGGACATCGACATGGTGATGACATGTTTTGTTTTTGACTGGAGGGAGTAGCTATCTAGTAATTAAATCTCTTCTCAAAAAATATTTCAGTGTATACATGACTTCTTAAAAATTACTGCTTTTCTTATTGTTCAATTATGCCATAACCACTGAGCATTTAAAATTTTCAAACAAAAATATCTTTGACAGTTGCAATATCATTTACTTTTCTTGTTGAGCAGGTCTGGTTTATGGGGGAGCTTTCTCATATCTCATCTGAGTTTGACAATGTAAGTAATATGAAAGCGAGCTTTTTTCTTGTGTTACTCTCCTGTTTAATATGTGCCTGTCAATATTGAGATTACATCTAAAGAAGAGACATTATTTGTCACTGCAAGGAAGGTTCCTTGCTTATGTCCATTTGGTTACTATCAAACTATCACTTTTGCTAGCAGATTGCAGCCAAATGTTTCATCAGCACTGGTTTTTCTATTGTATCTTTTAGGTTGTTCAAGTTGTACTGGAAAACTACAAACCTCAGAAGATGCAAAATGATGATCAAAGTACCAATGATGCTGACAACCAGGTGGTGCAGGAAGACCAGAAGGCTGAGCACCCCCCTTCCCCTTTCATGATCACTCCGGCCCCCTCTTGGGAGAACATAGTTAATTCCAAGGGAGGAGTCAACCTGCCACAGTAAATTTAATCTTACTTTTACTCATTTACTGACTTTGTCTTTTCTTCATATACAGTAAGCAAGCGGTTCCTAAACATACTCCCGTGCTGCAGGGAAGATGCTAGGGACCCTAAGTTTTGGTCCAGAATCTGCGTGCATAATATGGCCAAGCTTTCTAGGGAGGCAACCACATTCCGCCGCATCTTGGAATGTTTGTTTCGGTACTTCGGTAACAATAGTTCATTGTTATCAGAAAATGGACTTGCTTTGTGTGTCTTGTTGGACATGCAACTTTTAGTAGAAAGCTCAGGTGCTACTTTTGCATTGTAGTTGCTGAGTCTTAACTATATTGTATTTGGGTAACTTATGTTGTTGAAACAATTTCTGTAGGACAAAATATGCACTTAATGCTGTCACTGCTGATCAAACATATTGAGCACAAGACAATGGTGAAGCAGCCAGACATGCAGCTTAGCATCGTGGAGGTGGCAGCTACCCTTGCAGAACAATCCAGTGCTATCGCTTCACCAGCAACTATAGGTGCTATAAGTGATCTTGTGAGGCATTTGAAAAGGACATTCCATATTACTCTTGGCAGCAAAGATATGGAATTAGTAAAATGGAATGAGAAATTCCGGAAGGGCATAGATGAATGCCTAGTTCAGCTGTCAAAGAAGGTGCATTTGCCATTTTCTCCATCTGAAATTTTATGTTACCTTCACCTTCATGTCACAATATAATGGTGCTTTTGCTTCAAAAAAAAAAAAAAAACAATATAGTGGTGCTACTTCAGTAAATGTGATTTTTTAACTGATCCCTCCTTGCAGTTTGGTCTGTATAATTTGTTGATTAGTTTCATATGATCCACGCACAATGCATATAAGGCTTATCAAGACTTTGTTGTGTTGGTCAGGTGTCTGATGCTGGGCCAGTTCTTGACATGATGGCTGTTATGCTAGAAAACATTGCGAGCACTCCTGTTGTAGCTAGATCAACTGCAGCTGCTGTTTATCGCACAGCTCAAATAATTGCTTCGGTTCCAAATTTGCAATATCAGAATAAGGTATGCTATTAGAATAAATGAGTTGAAATGTTAAAATTAATACAGACAACATTAACTTCTTCTGGTTTGAAACCTATCTTCTATACTTGATGCCAGGTGTTTCCTGAAGCTCTGTTTCATCAGTTGCTGTTAACAATGATCCACCCCGATCATGAAGCTCGTGTTGCTGCACACCGCATATTTGCTATTGTCTTAGTCCCATCTTCTGTTTCCCCTTCGATTCAAGTCTGTCCCTCTGGCCAGACAAAGAAACATGACATGCAGAGGACACTCTCTAGGGCTGTCTCTGTATTTTCTTCTTCGGCTGCTATCTTTGACAAGATGAAAAAGGACAAGTACTCAGAAAATTCACAAGGAGAAAGCAAGGACAATAGTTTGCATAGTGTTGGTGAAGGGACCGGACAACCAAAGAGTCAAAACCTTAACGTGTCTCAAAGCCGCCGTGTTAGCATGAAAGTTCCTAATTTTTCCATGAAAAGAGGCCCTTCAATGGCCATGAGAGCTCCTTCAGTAGCAATCAGAGCTCCCTCAATATCTCTGAGAGGTCCTTCAATGGCTTCGAGAGCATCTTCTATATCTGTAAAAGAAGACCAAAGTTCCTCAAACAAGTCAGATGAGGAAACGGTATAATCGATTCTATCCAGAATGTATGAAGTGATAATTAGCTACATTTGAGCAAAAGATTTCTTATCATGAATAATTGTTTGTGCTCTATGCTTAATGCATTCAGGAATCAGTGTTGGTGAAGCTGAGCACCCGTCAGATCACACTTTTGCTGTCATCCATTTGGGCTCAAGCAACATCCCCTGAAAATACTCCTGCAAACTATGAAGCCATTGCTCATACTTACAGTTTGCTTCTGTTGTTCTCTGGATCCAAGGTAATCCTACTTTTTATGTGGTGTCCTTTTCTTTGATATCAATACCTGCTTGTAAGGGAGGAACCGTGGTAATTAGGGCGCGTTTGGTTTCGTTGACCGCGCTCGCCTCTCTTCGCCTGGTGAGGAAATAAAGCGAGTGAAGTGTTTGGTTTCCTCTCTCGATCGTCTCGGGGAGCGTGCTGGCGAAGTTTGGCTGCCTCCCGTGGGAGAGCCGGATCGTCTCTCCGGTGCGGGCGAGCGTCTTGTTTTTTGCGCCGGTGGAGCTGGGTGAGGCGAGGCGAGCTTAGCTGGAAACCAAACGCGCCCTTATTCAATTGATACCCAGTCCAACTTGTGGAGATGTGGTGGCCGGGTTATTTGTAGGATTGCAAGTTCTGTTTGGACCTGAAAATGTTTTGGGGGAAGGGAACACAAGGGATCTTGTAAATCCTGCATTTTATTCCTCCAAATCTTTACTAACTGTATAGTAACTTCTTGTTATAGCACTCCTAAAATCAATGATACACCAGAAGTTTGTCTTGATTAGATATGCTGATAAAGACCAATCTATGAATATGCACTACACATTTTAAAGTTAGAAGATGTCTGCAAATTTAGGGCCCCTATGCTTATATATGTACTAATTATTATGTGCTTGTGAGGGATGTGGTTTTGATGGATCAACCCATTCCATTCAATAAACCAACAAAAAAGTGAGCAGTGAGAAGATGATGGACCACCCTGTTCCTCAACACCCCCCGCCCGCCCAATAGGTCCCTTCGGTTCTTGTTGGGTAGTGGTAACTGCTCAGCGATCCTGAACAAATGCTCTAGGAACTAGTTTGAACAACACTGTGAGCAACAAATCATAATCGTCTATAAACTAAGAAATATTACACAAAAAGGGTTAAGTTTTCTTTAGAGCTCATTGGAATTTGGTGGAACTAACCCCATACTCAAGGAATCATATATTTTTCACGAGTTTCTGTTACTGTATAGTCTATATGTTTTCATGAGGTCTGAATTAAGTGTTATGTTATTACTTCTCTTATTTTCATCATGTACTATGTTCCCTAACCCCATTCATAAGCAGCTCTTATGTGAATTCCTCTTCCTGTTTCTTCTAGTGAACTACTAGCACCTTATGCCTTTTCTTTTCCTGAACAAAAACATAAGGAAGGACTTTAGGGAGGGAGAGAGAGAGAATGCTAACTGTTAGGTCCTACTTGCTGATGTTTTCTCCCTTTCCTCTTCCAGGCATCAACTTTTGAGGCTCTTACTCAGAGTTTTCAGGTTGCATTTTCTTTGAGGAGCTATTCGCTCACTGAAGCAGGTGATACAGTCAAATTCCCTTTAGTGTTATAAGTCAATAAGAATTCAGTGTACCATATAATGTAACTTGTGATAAATAGGCTTTATATGGTGCAGAAGTTACATATACTTAAATGTGGTTTGGATTTTATTTCGCTTCTAACTGTCTGTTTTTTTTTTTGTCCTTGTTAACTTTGTAGATTCATTACAACCGTCTCGGCGTCGGTCATTGTTTACTCTGTCGACAGCCATGATTATTTTCTCGTCAAGAGCTTACAATGTGTTGCCACTAATCCCGATCTGTAAACAAATGATTAATGATCGTGCGGTATGTAAGATCAAAATTTGAAGCCTCATTTTATTTATCTGCATTTTATTTTGATTATACTAGGGTAACCCCCTAAACAAAACTGTACAGAATGATGGTATAGAATATTAGTTGGGAAGTGATAAGAACACATTATGGTACCAATTTGAGGTTCTAAATTAGAATTAAGCTTGTAATCAAACTTGCTACCTAATCGTGTTGTTCTCTGTATCTCTTCTTTGTACCCTGCTACTTGTTTGTCAATCACGAGCTTTTTTATGTTTAGCTGTTCATGGAAAGTTTGTTAAAGTTCTTCAACTTTCCATCTTATAGCCCCTTTCTATCCTTCTATGTCCTATGGTTTCAAGTTTAAAATGACAAATGTGTTTTATACATATTGATCACAATAATGATGCCTAGGCTTGGCAGCCTCTTTTTGTTGTTGACATACCAAATTAGAATTTGATTGCATCTTCATTTTACAATGGATATTAACGAACTGAAGTTTGTTATTGAGTGGTGCAGCGGTTTAGAATTACAAAACTGTTGCAAGTTGTGGTCTGAATCCAACCGGCCGCTCTCTATAGTTGTTTTAGTTGCTAGCTTGTTGTTGGTTGCTTTTTGTTGTTGTGGGTCCTTGTAATGCCCAATCTTGGTTTCTTCTTTTTAATATAATCGTCAGCTCTCCTGCCTGATTCTTTTAAAAAAAATTGAAGTTTTGTGGTATTGATTTTCAATGTACTTATGTTGCATCTTGATTCCCTAGGACTCTGCATGTATGCCATGTGCCTATATTTCACATTTCTTTGCTATTTTGCTTAGGCCGATCCATTCCTTCATTTGGTGAATGAGAGCAGACTTACAGCTGTCAAGGATTCTTCAAACGATCCTTCAAAAATATATGGATCACCAGAGGACAACGCTAATGCACTGAAGTCCCTTTCAGAAATAGAACTATCAGAAAGTCAATCTCGAGAGTGCATAGTCTCCACAATCATGAACAACATTGCAAATATGCTGGATGTAATGTTGACCTTCCTGAATGCATCTTGTTTTCATTGTTTAACTGAATTCCATGCAGCTGCTGATGACTTTCCTATTTCTGCAGGCGGAGTTGCATAATGTGAGAAACCAATTGCTATGTGATTTCACTCCCGATGACATGTGTCCTACAAGCACTCAATTCTTTGAAGTGCATGCTGATAATCCTTCATCAGGGTCTCATGAGACTGGTCAGCATCAAGAGGTATATACATCTGGCACAGTGGCACATATATCCATCTCATACTTTCCATGCTAATAAAACATGTGTTGTTTTCAGCAGGGTTTGCTGATTGACCTGGGGAATGACCATGATGCTTTTGGGGAAGCTTCAGAAAACACAGAAGCTTGCGCATCTTCTGTACCTGCATCAGAACTTCTGAGTATCGATCAGCTTCTTGAAACGGTATGGTTTCATTCAAGAAATCCATTCTTCCTTGCTTTTCCTTGGTTTATCTGTCTTTGGGGGTACTGTCATGTTGAGATGGCCTTGCAGTACAAGTTGTGTTCACTTGGCATGATAATTTTCTTATTATAATTGTGTCGTTTATTTCAGGTTGGTGCAGAACCAGCACCTCAGGCTGTAGTGTCGGCAGACATCGGATTCAAGGATATGACTAGCCACTGTGAAGCCCTGACGATTGGGAAACAGCAGAAAATGTCTGCCTTCATGAGCTTCCAGCAAAGCGTGCAAGCAGCAGGGCTGCCAAGCAGCCAGCCCAACCAGATGGAGTTGGACCTTTTCCATGACCCGCAGTTGCCTCAGGTACAGTACCTCTCATTCGCAAGGCCATTTATTTACCCTCATTAATTTCATTTGAAACCGAACATGGGGCAGAAACAAATATTGACATGAGCATGTCTAATTCTGAGCAGGCAGGGACTCAGAGCACGAACCCATTCGCTGATGACAGCCTTCAAGGATATCCACAGTTCATGAACGGGCCCAACGGCGACAACGCACAGCCAGGTCAGGACTTCCAACAACAGCAGGGGTCTCTAAAGCTACCGGCAGCGAGTCCATACGATAATTTCCTCAGGGCTGCTGGCTGTTAGAGATCCAGCTTGCGCAGCTAGACTGTCAGTTACATGGACAATGACGATTTCAAGATAGCCGCGAAGGAAGATTCTGCGAATTTTCCATTTTGCAGGAAAGGAAGAGGGATGTCCGTGTATGAGGTCTTAGCTAGAGACTCAACCGGATTCGACACCCATTCTTGATGTATAGTTGTATGTATGTAAATATAGGTTGGCTCTTTGCTGCTGTTGTTGTTTTTGCCAATGCAATGTGTAGAGGGACTGGGGGGAGCAGTGCCTTCTATCACAGACTGTACATGTAACATGTTGCAGAAATATATGAAGAAAAGTGATGTTTGAAGAAATTCAACGTCATGAATTTGCAATCATTCTGTAAGCAGGAGTGCCGTCGTGCTCGTGCCTGGGTGGCATCTTTATCTTGCAACAGTTCTTCAAACCACATCGACAGTTACAGTATTCTGAATGTGACCCTAGAGCCTACACCCAATCACTTGCTCATTTCATTATGTTCTTGATGTCTTGTAGCTGGAGTGTGATTTTTATTGGGGGTCCTTCTGGAATTCATTTGCAGAGCCTACTTGGGCCTTGTTCAGTTCGCAAAAAACTTACATTCGAACTCCTGTAGCACTTTCGTTTGTAGTTGGCAAATATTGTCCAATCGTACACCAACTAGGCTCAAAAGATTCATCTCGTGTTTTACAACTAAACTGTGTAATTAGTTATTTTTTTTACTTATATTTAGTGCTTTATACATGCGGGTAGAAATTGATGTGATGGAGAGAGAGCGGAAAAACTTGTAACTTTTATTCCAACTGAACAAGGCCTGGGCCACCATGAAGACGTGATCGCAAAGCTTGCTGCAAACTTTGTGAGTGCACTCAATCTGTTTCATCTCACATCTGGTGTTCACATTGCTTTCAAAAAAAACATCTGGTGTTCACATTACCAGTCTGCTGCAAACTTGCAGGTCAGTTGATTTCCTCTCGTTGTCAGTTGACAGCTGGTTGGATCTGGTGTATTATCTTCATTCTCTTCATTTATATGCAGCAGAATTTTGACTACGTACATGCGTCTGATCTGCCTGGTACGGTACCCCTTGGTGACTTCATGGAGCCAATCCAGCATATTCTTTTCATAATCTAATCAGCTTACAAGAAGCCATGGACTTTCAGTTTCTTTAAGCACCTAATTTTGTTTGACCAGTTTAGGCTGGTTGGTCTCCACTAAATCGTACGTACGGACACGAAACCATGACTTGCCACCAAATTTTCCTTTCTGTCTACTATACTACTACTAGACTATCACCCTTTGATTTTTGTTATGTGAAGGATGACTCGTCAAGAACTCACATGCAGAGAGATGACTCGTCAAGCCTCGCATGCATTGATATGTACGGCATAAAATATTCAAATGTGAGCTTCCACTCCCTTCACTACCCCCTTTCGCTCTCCAAGAACTCTTGTTTTCTCTGTTTCTCGCCAATGCAAGTGCTTAACTTTTCCTGGGGGCAAAAAATATATATGCCTCTTTACTCGTGGAAAGGTAGGTGTTTTCTTTGACGAAGATGGTTAACTCTTGCCACATATTGAACCAAAAACCCATGTGCTACATGAATTGGGGAATGATTTTGATATACAGAAAGGTGCAGCTTTTTGTGAGTTTAATTTGACTGGAAAAAGGAGTGTGATATGCTACATTCTGCCAAAACGATTATCACACATATTCCGGTTTTGTCATCTTTCACTCTGTTTTGCATAGGAGGAGGTTTCTGCAGGAATATGCTGCCACTTCTCCGTAGAAAACGTGCCGGCCAGCCGGCCGCCCGTCCCTGCCTGACGTAAGCAGTTTCGATATAGAGTCCCTGCCTGACATACGCAGTTTCGATATACAGTTCCTGGCCGGCTTCTTGAGACTGAAAGAGTTCAGAAATATTCCATGTTCATGGGATCTCATATATTCCATCGAAAACAATGTCATGACTGGGAACAGAACTGCACCAGTTAGCATTGTATCTTGCCATCTTGCTTTGTCATATGAGATGAGCAGCAAAACAAACGATGAGCATTGGACAGTAGGAGTACTACTGTATTGGAGGAGTAGTTTTCAGTTGGAGAGAAGCAGGCACGCAGGCAGTTAAAGTGGCTGTTTCTTATCAATTATCATACACAAGCAAGTGCCAAGAGAGAGGAGCAAGAAAAGGCCAATCATTGTGCTTGTGCGTGCGCGCCAGCTCACCTAATTGCTGACCAAGAACAAACGGGTGTAGTCGTGTAGAAGCTTGATAAGAATAATATCCTGTCATTTCCCTGGACTAAATACATTCACGGGTCTTGTCTGCTTCATCCTGAGCCGTACGTGAGTGATGCAACAAAGATGTGTAAGTTGCAGCTAGCTCCTCCATCTCCATCCATCCATTCAGAAACATGCGAGATATATAACTGTAATGGATTATCACAAATTTGAGCATGATTATCACTGTGAATTGTGATCTTACCTGGTTTTGGGAGCAGTTTTTACCGCCCTGTGAATTTTCCTGCTATGTTCTGTCAGTGTGTACATATAGTAGTATAAAACGCCAATCAGTCTACTTGCCGGCGTTTCCACAAGAAAAGGAAAAGAAAAGGAAAACGGGAGGACACACCGTACCGTACTTGCAAAACTGAAACTGATGCTGAATTTGCGGAGGACGACAAGGGGTCATCTGTCAGGTTTGTTCCTCCAAGTCAATGATTGTTTTACCTTGGAATTCATCCGACACCTCAATTCCTGTTCACACGGCCGTACAACCACCATCAACTTTCGGACACGTACAGTACACCTGCCTTCGTTTTCCTACGCTGTCAGGCAGTGGCGGACCCAGGATTTGGATGTTGGGTATGCCCGGCTGCACTGCTGGAGGTCGTCGGCCACTGCAAGGCGGCAAGGACGGTCGTCGGCCACTGCTGGAGGTCGTCGGCCACTGCTGGAGCTCAAAAATGCAGGGTATGCCTGGACATACCTAGGCACAACGCTGGGTCCGCCCATGGCTGTCAGGCGTTAGCGTGTGTGACATGGCTCCCATCGGTTAGATTATTCTACACACCATTGTTGCGTCCACCGAAACTATAGCTCACTTTTAATCTTTTCAAGTTAAATTCCTCTAAATGTGATCCAATTATGGACGCTCATGCATTTCTCTATAAATTTAATCAAAGTTAAAAAAAAATAAGAAATATCATAAGTTATAGCTCTTCTGCACACCATTCTTGCGTCCACCAAATTGTAGCTCACTTTAATCTTATCATAAGTTAAATCTAATCTCTTATCATAAGTTAAATTTCCCTGTAAATTTATCGAAGTTAGAAATATAACTTACGATAATACTAATACTAAAGTGAACTGTAGTACGCGTTTGAAACGTATGTATGATGAAATTCTGTGATAATACTAATACTAAAGTGAACTATATAGTACGCGTTTGAAACGTATGTATGTTGAAATTCTGTCCTGTCGAAGCAACAATTGGAAAAATATATGGATCAAAACGCGTGCAGATGACGTTGTGTTGCACTTAACATTATTTGCCGGTTGACCGGCGAATACTAATTAACGTGCGTTCCACCTTCCACGCCACGCCGGACGTCGCCGCTCCGGTCCGCCGGGGGCGACGTGACGACGGCGACGAGCGAAAGCGGCCGGCCACCGAATCGTGATCCGTACGTCCTCTGATCCTAGCTCCCCGGCCGGGATTTCGTACCTCGTTGTCCTGCTGCGCGTCCTTCGCCTTGGCCTTGGCCTGTGGAATGGAATCCACATCCATTAATTGCAGCTAGTCATACTCCTATTCTACTAGAGGGTGTTTGGATGGGCGGGGTAAAATTTTTGCCCTGTTCCATCAAATCTAGTCACACATATATGGAGTATTAAATATAGTCTAAAAAATAACTAATTGCACAGTTTCGATAATTTTACAAGACGAATATATTGTCCATGATTTGATAATATTAAATATAGTCTAAAAAAACTTAACTAATTTGTCTCATGATTTCACGATAATTTTACATTTTAAATCTTTTAAGCAGATGCCCAAGAGGGGGGGTGAATTGGGCTTTTCTAAAATTTAATCGCAACGGTAAAAGCCTAACGCTTAGCCCATTTCACCCCTAGTGCCTATGTGTGTTTTCTATGACTCTAGGACACAAAAGTTATGCTCCCTAGGTTCCAAACCCTACTCTAGCATGGCAATTCTAGCAATGTAAATACAAGAAGTAAATGCGAGAATGTAAATGCTCAAAGTAAAAGAGAGGGAGAGGAACGCGGCGATGTTTTCCCAAGGTATCGGAGAGTCGGCACTCTCCACTAGTCCTCATTGGAGCACCCCGCAAAGGGTGTAGCTCCCCCCTTGATCCTCGCAAGGATCAAGTGCTCTCTACGGGATGATTCTTCGTCACTCCGACGCGGTGAATCCCCCAAAACCGCTCACAAGATGAGATGGGCCATCCACAATCACCACCGGATGATCACCATGCTCCCAATCGCCACCGAACCGTCTAGGTGATGCCGATCACCAAGAGTAATAAGCAAGAACTCTCACTTGACCAAGACTAGCCTAATGAGATGAGTGGATGCACACTTGCTACTCTCTTTTCCACTAATGAGGTCCTAAGCAATGGATTATCAAATCTCTCAACCTCACTAGGGCTCTTGCACTCTCAAGCACTCACAAAGGTGTTCTTCAAATTTGTTGGAAATGAGCAAGAGAGTTCAAATGAATGAGGTAAGGGAGTATATATACCCCCCACACAAACCCTCACACGAAGAGGTATTTCAGTCATTTTTTAAGGTCGATTGGACACGTCCGGTCGGGGAGACCGACGCGTCTAGCGTCGTCTCGCTAGGCGTCACTTACCGGCTAACGGACGCGTGTCAACGTCGGGGCCACCATGACCGACGTGTCGCGTCCGGTCAGATTTTTCCTCTCTTCGGACCTCTCGAGTAGTGACCGGACGGACGCGTCCGGTCTCGATCGGCGTCCGGTCCAGCATGATTCCATTGGTGATGGTTGATGGGAGGGCGTCGATCCCTTGCCAGGCGGGGTCCGGTCACCACTGGCACCCACATGCCTTGGCCGGGCCGCGTCGTCGATGATGTCGCCGGCGTCCGGTCAAGCCAAAATGGCACGAAAGACTTCCGTTTTCGCGACCTCTCGCATGGCTTTGACTCTACTGATCTTTGGGCCAATTCTAGGGCTGCCTAGGACTAGAATGAACAAGTGTGCACCACACCTAACTCACTAGACTCACCTAGGTCAAGTTACCCATTCAAACCCCTCTTAATAGTACGGCCAAAGGTAAAAACAAAGTCCTAACTACTCTAAGTGTCTCTCCAACGCCAAACGACACTTAGAACTAGCCGTCCTTAACCTTGTCGTCCATCCTTTCAAAACCAAAAACGATCTCGATCGTCGGGGTAAAATACCATTGATTGCCCAATCAACCACCATTATCAAGACCTAACTCAAACGGTTTCTACAAAACACATGTTAGTCACAATAATCTTACATTGTCATTAATCACCAAAACCCACTAGGGGCCTAGATGCTTTCAATCTCCCCCTTTTTGGTGATTGATGACAACAACCTAGAGTATGAGAGTGAGTTTGAGGTTTTCAACGAACTTGAATCGTATAAGCTTTTTGACAATTAGAACAAAAAGATTAGATAAGCTTATACGACTCAAGCCAACATGTACTCAACGGAATATGAATGAAGTGCGAGTACAAGAACCATAGAGCTCATTTAAAGGATGTAACGCGAAAGCATAGCAAATGAGCAACAACATGTGACGTGACATAGCATATATATATATGAAGAGTAGAGAGCACAAGTCATGAGTAAACCACATGTCACATGATATATCACATATCCACAAGTCAACAAAAAGCAACCAAAAGCATGTATCTCATGATGCACAAAAGTAAGGCATGTATGCATGAGTATCACACATCAAAAGAAGTCAACTCCCCCTCACACGCTCCCCCTATCTCACATACTTGACTCTCTTTCCCTCTTTGGCGTCAAGCACCAAAACCTAAGACTTCTGAGGAGGTGGGGCTGCAGACGAGTCGGGTCCGGACGAGCGTGCGGTCAACTCAAACTGTGTGTAGTCTGGGGAGGACTATGAGTCTGTCACTCGGCCGAGCCCTGCCCCGACCCCCTCGGGCTGTGTCTCTAGAGGTGAAGCGGCAGGTGCCTTTCACTGTCGTACCAAGCGGATCACCTCGGCCTTTGTGTCTCGGTAGTAGTGGCCCCGACCTTGTGGCTCGGAGAAGGTAGCTCAAGAGAAGTAGGAGCCACGGACACCGCCCTTGTCTCGAGCCATTTGTAGCTGGAGCGGTCACGGTCGCGGTGACTGGGGCCTCTGAAGTAGGAACTATCTGAGGAGGCATACTCACTGACATGTAAGCAAAGAATCAGAATCAAGCCTCGGGTGCAGTAGAAATGGGGAGGAGGCTGACTCAGGGGAGGCTCAGAAGAAGCGACCGACGACGGGTGAGTCTCGGTAGTAGTGGTGACTGGAGCCTCCGTCGACGGAAACTGACCCTGAGAACCTAGCGGAGTGGGAAAACCAGTGATCTCGCTGTAAGTAGCACTGAGAGCTCGCGGGGTCACAAGCACCGAGGACGTAGGAGGTGGAGTGAAGCCAGTCCAAATCGGTGTGTACCCGGCTCCTAGAGAAGCAAAGTACTGAGGGAACTGCTGGGGCGGTGAACTAAACGGTGCAGACACTCCCTGACTCTGAAGTCCGCCGGATCAGAATCGTGGAGCCAGGAGGGAAGAGCTGGAGGGTCCGCCAAGCTGAGTGGAAGTGTAGTCAAAAGCGGGAACCCCAATGTGCCTAACAACGTGCTCCATGAAGGCAAACGACTGACGCTGAAGGTCCCGAGCTCGGCTGGCTGAGTTCGACGAAACAAAGCCTGAGTCTCAAGCTGTGACTAGAGTAACTGCTGCTGGAGCTCGTTCTGGCGCGCGTGAAGTGCTGCAGTGTCAGCTGCCTGCTGCTGGTGAAGCTGATGTAGCTCCTGTCCGTATCTGTCTGAAGACTGTGAGAGTCGCTCAAGTATGGCAAGAAGCGCTGGACTGTCACTGGAGCCTAAACCACCGGCCTCGGCGTCGTGAGCACGTGGAGGCATCCTCGGAGGAGGAGCGTAGTCACTGTTAGAGCTGTCCGTAGGAAGATCCTCAGCTATATCTGCCGGCTCAGTCTCCATCCGTGTAAGCTCGGCCTGGGCAAGAGCCTCAATCGTCTCATCCCTTTGCTCCTCGGCCCGCAACAGCACGGGGGGGGCGCTGTCCTGGCACTCGAGTAGCCCTGTTGCCCGGACGGGCTCCAACCAGCTGAGCCATGTTATACACAGGAAAGGAAGTGGTGGTGGCTCTGAACTCTGCAAGTGCCTCTGGAGGAAAGGGTGAGATCAGGCGTTGTAAGATCACACAGATCAAGTGAGCAAAGGGTACCTGGCGGCGCGTCTTGAATCCCTCGGTGATCGTGTCCTCCATCTTAGAAACAATGGCATCCTAGATGTCAAAAGCAGTCTGTGAAGCCAAGAAAGACTAGCCACTGCTGAATCTTCGTGATCGTCTCCCTGTTGCCGATCCTAGGCAGAAGTGTCCTCCGCATAACCTCGTTCAGAACATGGGCCGTAGGGGTGAGATACCTAGGTAGACGGCGCGAGCCCGGTCTGAACGGCTCACTGAAGATCCTGCGGGCCTTCTCAATAGGCAGGTCCTCTCCGCCGTGAGGACGACGAGGAGGCTCGGTGTCGGTGTAGCAGGACTGGTGCAGGCGGGTCTCTGACGATGTCGTGCCAAGAAGCTCGTGGGACGCGGACTGTAGAGTCTATACGGCTGACCACGGAAGGTGAAGTGAATGAACGTGTGGCCTGGGTCGATCCAAAGAGTAGCGTAGAACTCACGCACCTAGGAGTCCACGTAGGCTCCAGGTAAGCCGATCAGGTCTGCCAAGCCAGGGAGGTAAGTGAGTGAAGCCCTGATCTGCTCTCCACCTAGCTGAGACAACTCTATCAAGCGGACACACTCTGTGAGGCTTGATCTCTAGACCACGGTAAGCTCTGAAGAAGTCCTCCCAGCAGCACGTGTAGAAACCCTCTGGCTGCCTCGGGGTCACGCTGCGGTGGAAACCATCGGTCAAAGTCCACACACCATAGGTCCTGAACTCTAGGGGCACTGGCGCCCTGCAAGTCAATGTGTATGACTAGAGCAGGAACACGGGGCCTGGAAGGAGGAGGGCGTCCACCACGACGCTGAGTCTCAGCTCTAGGGGTGACCTGAGAGCGAGTGCGTGAAGAACGGTGACGTGGTGGGCTCTCGGGCTGCTCCTCGGTGTCCTCGGGCTGCTCTGCCCCCGCCTCGCCTCGGCCGCTGCTGCCCCGAATGAACTACCCGCCTCGCACCACCAAGGTGGGGGGGGTAAGTCCGGATCTGTGCCGCACACCCCCGATCATCACAAATTACCGGGTGAGTCGTGAGGAGTAGAAGTGCGTAGTGCACGAGACACGAAGTGGGGGTCGGGCTCACGAATCCTCAAGCCGCCGCCGGCACCAGCCTCTCTCTCGGCAAGAGCTGCTGCGTCTGCGATCGCTAGAAGTCTCTCTGTCTCTGTGCTCTACCTCTTCCGCTTCTTCTTGGTGGTCATCCTCGCCTTACCCTTCTCCTGTCGGGGTGGAGGAGGAGGTGGAGGAGGAGCAGGACCACCACCAACGTTCTTGCAACGTGCCATGACTACCGAATCAGAGAATCACTGCCAAGAGCTCAATTGCCGCCGAAAGAACAAACCGACAAGACCAAGCTGCCAAGAGAAAGGCGCCAATCAAACCAACTCCCCCGAGTGAAAGAGTCACCGCCACCGATCAATCACTGAGAACAACTGACACTCAAGAGGCTTGGCCTCAATCCATACTCGCGGGCTTGGCCCCGAGTTCACTGCCACTGCCAAAGCTATCAACTATCAAACATGCTCATCAAACCGATTCGACTGTCTGCAATAGAGTGAATAGATAGGATATAAATAAGCATTGTATAAACTAGAGGAGCGAAAACCCTAAGTAGAAGCAAGCATTTGGGATAAGAATGGAGGAAAGGCTTGCTACCTGAGATGAGACAAGAGCCTGCGAAGGAGATGAGATAATGACACGGCAGGGCACCACGACACAAGGAAGGCTCTGCAAAAGAATGGAACAAGGCCGGGGTTTAGAAATACAGTGAAACGATCATGGCTTGTCATTGGAGCATTTCATCGAACGGTTTGTGGGCAGGACAGATACTCACCACAAGTGAAGAAAGCCGGCCAAGGGTAGCAGGATGGAAGGCCTCCGGGGTCGAGGATGAGACGAGCAGGGGCTTCCCAAAAGCAAGGAGGCATGACGGCGGCGGGGGGGACGGGGGCGGCGGCGCTGGATGCTAGGGTTTGAAGCGGTGGGCGCGGTCACGGCGAACACGGCGCCGCTGAGGCGCAGCAAAGTGGAGGCGAGAGCATGCTGGTGAGGGCACGGCGGTGGGGCGAACGGGTGCGGCCGAGGAGGAGGCGCTGGCGGTGTGGGAGGCGGTGGTTGCAAAGTGAGGGAGGCGGCGGTTCGGCGTCGGGGAGAAGAAACGGCGCTGGGGCGAAGTGAGGATGGAGGAGGAAAAGAATGATGGCCCCACGTGTCATAAGAATAAAGCACCGCACTCCTTAAAGTGCGACCGGACGCGTCCTCTGGTCGACCGGACGCTGGAGCAAGAGCGCCCCGGTGATCGCCCGTAGAGCTCCAAAACGGCCAAAATCTGACCGGACGCATCCGTTGATCATGACCGACGCTGCCTCGAGTCCGGTGAGCTCCCCCAATCGACCGGACGCTCAGCTTTCCCAAACGACTGGACGGTCCGGTGCCGAAAATCTATTTTGAACCGACCGACGCTGATCCGAGTCCGGTCCAGCATCCGGTCCAGCGTCCGGTGCTCCTCTGAGTGCTGTTTCTTGCTGATTTCTTCGCGCCGAACTTTTCCAACCTTGTCCCAACTTTGTAAGATCCAAATAAACACCAAATTGGGACTGGTGTGGGATGCCTCTCTCAAACCCTCAATTTGAAAATATTTTGCCTTAGGCTATATGCATTTTAGCGAAAATAGGCGATAAAATCGAACGAGGAGACATCGTATGGCCACCAAATAGGGTAAGTAACCAATAGAAGCGTCAAATGCTCCCCCTATCGGTGGACGAACACAGCGGATGCTCAAACTTAACCGAAAAAGAAACGACAAGACAAACACACATGCATATGCAATGCAATACTTGAATTTGAATCTAGTCGCTTGTCAAGTTTGTCCTTGGTTAAGCTTCTTCACACGCTTTGGGGCGGTTATCTTAACCAAGTTAGTCAAGCTCTACATGCAATACACAATTTAAACATGTTTATATTACAAATGCAATGCAACCAACAACACAAGCTCATCTTTTAGAGAAGTTGCTTAGATCAAGAACATTAAGCTCATTCCTCAACTTGCAAAACCGCGCTTCATCTAAAGGTTTTGTGAAGATATCCGCCAATTGATCTTCCGTCCTTACTCCCTCTAAAGATATATCTCCTTTTGCAACATGATCTCTAAGGAAGTGATGACGGATATCGATGTGCTTGGTGCGAGAGTGTTGAACCGGATTGTTAGCAAGTTTTACGGCACTCTCATTATCACACAACAAAGGTACACCTTTTAGAACTACACCATAGTCTAGAAGGGTTTGCATCATATAAAGGATTTGTGCACAACAAGCTCCCGCGGCTATGTACTCCGCCTCGGCGGTTGATAATGCCACACTATTTTGTTTCTTTGAGGACCAAGACACTAGTGATCTACCAAGCAAATGGCACCCTCCGGATGTGCTTTTCCTATCAATTTTGCAACCGGCATAATCCGAATCGGAATAGCCCACAAGGTTAAAACTAGCTCCTTTGGGATACCAAAGGCCAATGCTTGGTGTGTGCTTAAGGTACCTAAGGATTCTTTTCACGGCAACTAAGTGAGCCTCCTTAGGGTTAGCTTGGAATCTAGCACACATACACACGCTAAACATGATATCGGGCCTAGATGCGGTCAAGTATAACAAACTACCAATCATAGAACGGTAGAGAGTTTGGTCAACCGGGTTACCTCCCTCATCTAGGTCGAGATGTCCATTTGATGGCATTGGAGTCTTGATGGGCTTACATTCATCCATATTGAACCTCTTGAGAAGATCCTTGGTATACTTTTCTTGAGAGATGAAATTCCCTTCTCTCATTTGCTTCACTTGAAAACCAAGAAAGAATGTAAGCTCCCCAATCATAGACATCTCGAATTCCTTCGACATCAAATCACCAAATTCTTTGCAATAGTCTTCATTTGTAGAGCCAAATATGATATCATCAACATAGACTTGACAAATGAAGATATCTCCATTAAGCTTCTTGGTGAATAGTGTGGTGTCCACCGTCCCGATCTTGAAACCCTTCTCAATAAGAAAGTCTCGAAGGCGCTCATACCAAGCTCTTAGGGCTTGCTTTAGCACATATAATGCCTTGGACAACCTATAAACATGATTAGGATATCTAGGGTCTTCAAACCCGGGAGGTTGATCAACATAGACTAGTTCATTTATGAAGCCATTTAAAAATACACTTTTCACATCCATTTGAAAAAGTTTAATGTTGTGATTAGATGCATATGCAAGGAGGATATGAATGGCTTCAAGTCTTGCAACCGGTGCAAAGGTCTCTCCAAAATCCAAGCCTTCAACTTGAGAGAACCCCTTTGCAACTAGTCTTGCCTTGTTCCTCACAATTACACCTTGATCATCTTGCTTGTTGTGGAACACCCACTTTGTTCCAATGACTCTTGCACCCTTGGGTCGCTCTTCAAGTGTCCACACTTGGTTGCGGGTGAAGTTGTTCAACTCTTCGTGCATGGCATTCACCCAATCCGGATCTTGAAGAGCTTCATCTATGCTAGTAGGCTCAATGCAAGAGACAAAAGAGTGATGTTCAATAAATGATGCATATTTTTGAGAGCGAGTCATTACACCCCTTGTCGGACTTCCGATGATGAGATCTTGTGGATGTGCTTGAAGTAGAGGAGTTGTCCTTCTATCAATCACTTGGGAAGGAGGTTGTGGAGCATCAACATCTTGAGCTTGTGCCACTCTTTCTTCATGGGAGATTGGAGTGTCTTCATTTGGATTTCTCCCATCTTTATCATCATCTTGTGGCACACGGGATGAAGAGGGTTGATCTATCACTTGCACTTCATCTTCATCCTCCTTTGGCTTGATGTCTCCGGTTGGAATATTCTTCATAGCCTCCCTCAATGGTTCATCACCTACATCATCAAGATTCTCATGTGCTCCTTGGGAGCCGTTAGATTCATCGAACTCCACATCATATGTTTCTTCTACCAAACCGGTGGCATGGTTGAATACTCGATATGCTTTGGACTTCAATGAGTAACCAACAAGAAAGCCAATATCACAACGTCTTTGAAACTTCCCTAGGTGTTGCCGCTTCTTGTAGATGTAGCATTTGCAACCAAACACCCGGAAGAAAGAGATATCCGGCTTCTTCCCATTGAGCAACTCATACGGAGTCTTGTTGAACCACCGGTGAGGAAACAATCTATTGGCCGCATAACATGCGGTGTTGATAGCTTTGGCCCAAAACCTCTCCGGTGTGTTGTACTCATCAAGCATTGTTCTTGCAAGGGTGATTAGTGTCCGGTTCTTTCTCTCTACTACACCATTTTGTTGCGGAGTGTAAGTTGAGGAGACTTCATGCTTGATCCCAACTTCATCACAATATTCTTCAATGTTTGTGTTGTCAAACTCTTTCCTATTGTCACTTCTTATCTTCTTGATCTTGGTCTCAAACTCATTTTGTGCTCTCTTGGCAAACTTCTTGAATGATGGAGTGGCTTCGAATTTGTCATGAAGAAAGAATACCCATGTGTATCTTGAATAGTCATCAACAATCACTAGACAATATAGGTTGCCTCCCAAGCTCTTGTAGGTTGTAGGTCCAAATAAATCCATGTGAAGTAGCTCTAGCACTTTGGATGTTGACATGAATGCTTTGGAGGGATGAGTGTTGGCAACTTGCTTGCCGGCTTGACATGCACTACAAAGCTTGTCCTTCTCAAATACAACATCCTTCAAACCTCTAACCATTTCCTTCTTCAATAGCTTCTTGAGAGTGTTCATTCCAACATGAGCAAGCCTCCTATGCCATAACCAACCAAGTGATGTCTTCGTGAATAGGCAAGTCTTCAAATTTGCATCTTCGGAGGAGAAATCAACTAGATAGAGATTGTTGTATCTAAAACCCTTGAATATCACTTGATGATCATCTTTCTTTGACACAACCACTTCTTTCTCGGTGAATAAACATTCAAAGCCAAGATCACACAATTGACCAACGGATAGCAAGTTGAAGCTCAAAGATGCAACAAGAAGCACATTTGATATTGAATGATCATTTGATATAGCAATCTTCCCCAACCCTTGTACTTTGCCTTTTGAGTTGTCTCCAAATGTAATCTTCTCTTGATTGTCAACTCCTTCATCTAGTGAGGTGAACATACGAGGATCACCGGTCATATGTTGAGTGCAACCACTATCAATAACCCAATGACTTCCACCGGTCTTGTAGTTCACCTACACACATTAGAGATCAAGCTTGTTGTTTAGGGACCCAAACTTGAGAGGGGCCCTTAACTTTCTCAACTAGTGACTTTGCAACCCAAATTTGCTTAGGCCTATTCTTGTTGGGAGGACCTAAGAATGTGACTTAAACTTTTCCACTTTCTTTCTTTCTAAGAATGTAGTGAGCATTGAAGGCAAAGGGTCTAGCATGCTTGGGCAAGGGTTGTGGTGGTGGAGTTTCACACTCATGAGCAAAGTGACCTTCTTGACCACACTCAAAGCATCTCTTTGGCTTGGGCTTTGGATTGTAATGTTGTTGAGCTTTGACTTTCTTCTCTTGTTGAGCCAAGAAACCAATGCCACTTCTATCCATCTTCATGACGGTGTTCATGAGTAGCTCACTTTGAAGATAGTTGCCTCGAGAGAACTTTTGCAATCCAATTTTCAAGTGATCCTTCTCTAACTTGAGTTGCTTGTTTTCCTCTTTTAGCTTCTCTACATCATGATCAACTCTTGTAGCACCAAATGCACAACTCTTCTCAAAGTTGAGCCTTTTGATCTCCTCTTTGAGTGACTCAATCTCTTGATCAATCTCATTGTTGCATTCTTGAGTCTCAATGACAATGGTGTTGGTGGATGAGAGCTTCTCAAGATCTTGCTTTAGCTTTGCATTCTCATTCTTGATCTTGACATAGTCATCATAATGCTCGGCCACAACAACTTGCTTGCCTTTGCCACTAGAACCTTGCTCAATGCTCTCAATAATCAAATCATCACATGATGTGGCTATGTCAATCTTAACAACATTGTTAGTAGCATCATGTGTTTCATCGGATAAAAGATCATATGAAAGCACAAGGTTATCATGGTTAACTTTGAGAGTTGTATACTCTTCCTTAAGCAAGTTGTATCTAGTGTTGAGCTCATTGTGTATCTCCTCAAGTTTATCATGTTTTGCTCTAAGCTCTTTTAGGGATTGTTTGAGCTCCTTGAGAGAGGATGACACAACCTTATTTTCTTCTCTAAGCTCATCACTAGCTTTTTGGCT
Source organism: Chrysopogon serrulatus (assembly GCA_015844335.1). NCBI lineage: Eukaryota > Viridiplantae > Streptophyta > Magnoliopsida > Poales > Poaceae > Chrysopogon > Chrysopogon serrulatus. The sequence goes on from JADLZL010001497.1 coordinate 42,669, forward strand.
ATGTCATATTTAGCAAGAAGAGACTCATTCTCAAGTTTTAGCTTTTCATTTTTAGCTCTTGTCTTTCTAATGATTTTAGAGTAATCATTAAGCAAGGTGACAAGTTCATCATATGAAGGTGCTTCAAATTCATTGTCACTATCACTACCACAATCATCATCACTATCATCATTGGAGTTTTGTACCTTCCGGTCACCTTTGGCCATAAGGCATAGGTGTGTAGGGGATGATGGTGGTGAAGGCGGTGGGGGTAGTGAAGTCCCAATAACAAGAGCGGCCACCTTCTCTTTCTCATCATCACTATCGTCGGATGATCCACCACTTGATGATTCAATGTCGGTGAGCCAATCACCCACAATATAAGCCTTGCCATCCTTCTTCTTGTGGAACTCTTTCTTCTTGCCATCTTTCTTCTTGTATGGCTTGTTTTTCTTCTTCTCATCATCATCATCATCACTTGAGTCATCTTTCTTGCCCTTGTACTTCTTCTTGAACTTGTCTTTCTTGGGCTTTGGACATTGATGAGCAAGATGGCCAAGTTCACCACAATTGTAGCAATCCATCTCGGAGATAGGCTTTCTCTTGCTACTTGTGAAGAACTTCTTTTTCTTGGAGTCAAACTTGACGCCACTCTTGTTAAGCTTCTTAAGCATCTTTGTGGTCTTCCTCACCATGAGTGCAATGTTTGCATCATCATCTTCATCATCACTTGAGCTTGCAAGAACAATCTCAATTGCTTTTGCCCTTGCTCTTCTTCTCTTGGTTGGCCTTGAATGCCAAATCTTTCTTCTTAGCGGAAGAAGAGCTTTCTTCGGAGTGATGTGCATGTACATCTCATGTGCATTGATCTTCCCCAAGACTTGAGTTGGTGTAGCGGTGGAAAGATCACCTTGATGGAGCACGGTGACAATGTGGCCATACTTGTCAATTGGAAGGACACACAAGATCTTTCTCACAACATCGGATGGTGACATTTGTGTGAGTCCAAGTCCATTGAGCTCCTCTACAATGACATTCAAGCGAGAGTACATTTCATTAGCATTTTCATGAGGAAGCATGGCAAATGAATTAAGCTTTTGCATAACAAGATGATAGCGTTCCTCACGCTCACTCTTGGTTCCCTCATGGAGCGCACAAATATTTTCCCAAAGATCATGGGCATTTTTGTGGTTCCGGACTCGGTTAAACACTTCTTTACAAAGACCTCTAAAGATGATGTTTTTGGCCTTTGCATTCCACTTCTCATTGGTTTCCTCATCTTGTGTGAGGTGTGCGGCATCCCTAGGTTTTGGAAAACCTTGAGTGGCGGCTCGAAGCGCGTTAAGATCTTTGGCCTCAAGATACGCCTCCATGCGAATCTTCCAATAAGGAAAGTCATCGCCCTCGAACATGGGAGGAGGTCCATTCCCTCCGGTCATCTTTTCTCTAGGCGGTTAAGCCTAAATCAAGAGCACGAGGCTCTGATACCAATTGAAAGGATCAAGATGCCCAAGAGGGGGGTGAATTGGGCTTTTCTAAATTTAATCGCAACGGTAAAAGCCTAACGCTTAGCCCATTTCACCCCTAGTGCCTAAATGTGTTCTCTATGACTCTAGGACACAAAAGTTATGCTCCCTAGGTTCCAAACCCTACTCTAGCATGGCAATTCTAGCAATGTAAATACAAGAAGTAAATGCGAGAATGTAAATGCTCAAAGTAAAGAGAGGGAGAGGAACGCGGCGATGTTTTTCCGAGGTATCGGAGAGTCGGCACTCTCCACTAGTCCTCGTTGGAGCACCCCCGTAAAGGGTGTAGCTCCCCCTTGATCCGCGCAAGGATCAAGTGCTCTCTACGGGATGATTCTTCGTCACTCCGACGCGGTGAATCCCCCAAAACCGCTCACAAGATGAGATGGGCCATCCACAATCACCACCGGATGATCACCATGCTCCCAATCGCCACCGAGCCGTCTAGGTGATGCCGATCACCAAGAGTAATAAGCAAGAACTCTCACTTGACCAAGACTAGCCTAATGAGATGAGTGGATGCACACTTGCTACTCTTTTTCCACTAATGAGGTCCTAAGCAATGGATTAGCAAATCTCTCAACCTCACTAGGGCTCTTGCACTCTCAAGCACTCACAAGGTGTTCTTCAGCTGTTGGAATGAGCAAGAGAGTTCAAATGAATGAGGTAACGGAGTATATATACCCCCCACATAAACCCTCACACGAAGAGGTATTTCAGGCTATTTTAAGGTCGACCGGACGCGTCCGGTCGTCTGTTAACGGCTAACTGTACTGCTGGGCGTCACTGCGACCGGACGCGTGTCGAGTCCAGTCCACCATGACCGGACGCGTCCGGTCAGATTTTTCCCTCTCTCGGACCTCTCGAGTAGTGACCGGACGCCCACGACCCCCGGCCGGTCTCGGTGATCAGCGTCCGGTCCAGCATGGACCGCGGCTGATGGCACCGGGCGTCGGTCCCATTGCCCGGGGGCAGGGTCCGGTCACTACGGCACCCCCATGCACTGACCAAACGCGTCCGGTCGATCTTGTCAAAGCCAAAATGGCTCGAAAGACTTCCGTTTTCGCGACTCTTGCATGGCTTTGACTTCACTGATCTTTGGGCCAATTCTAGGGCTGCCTAGGACTAGAATGAACAAGTGTGTACCACACTTAACTAACTAGACTCACCTAGGTCAAGTTACCCATTCAAACCCCTCTTAATAGTACGGCCAAAGGTAAAAATAAAGTCCTAGCTACTCTAAGTGTCTCACCAATGCCAAACGACACTTAGAACTAGCCGTCCTTAACCTTGTCGTCCATCCTTTGAAAACCGAAAACGATCTCGATCATCGGGGCATGAATACCATTGATTGCCCAATCAACCACCATTATCATGACCTAACTCAAGCGGTTTCGCAAAACACATGTTAGTCACAATAATCTTACGTTGTCATTAATCACCGAAACCCACTCTAGATCGTGTCCTTCTTGAGATCACCGGATCATGGATCTGTAGGCGACGGACGCGTCGCATTCCCCTTGTAGTTCCACGCGAGAGAGGCGGTTGATAGGAACTACTGTTCCTTAAGGAAAAATCCCCGGTGAGGCGTGAGGTGGTTCAGCCAGGGGCTCGAATCGGCGAGCGGGGCCGCCTCCCGCACTGGGGAGCCAACCACGGGAGCTATGCTCCGTCCCCTCTATGGGTACACTTAGCTGGTGACGTTGGTGGCGAGACCGAAATTTATAGAAGACCGGCGATTTTTTTTTGTTGTGTATAAAAATATTTATTTAAAATTGTATAATGTTTTTCTATGATATAAAGAAAATTTTTTCTTTGAACTTTTTGCCCATGAGCCTGGATGGCCGCCCGAGGTTGTTGGGCGGGCGGCTATGCCAGTGGTTGGTGATCTTCTTTTCTTTTCTTGATGAGTGGCTATATATATATATATATATATATATATATATATATATATATATATATATATATATATATATATATATATATATATATATATATATATATATATATATATATGCGACAAAATCAAATGAGATAGTTTTACATTATAAATTAGAAAAGCGAGCTCTATATGGCTAATAAATATGTTGTTAATCAATAATATGCTTCATCCATTCTAAAATATAGGCCATTAAATTAAAATTTCTAAATTTGACCAATCCATAGAAAACACCCTAGAATCTGACTAGTAACTTCCGTTTAAATGTATTCATTACAAAACATTGCAGAATTATACTTTTCGCAAAACTACTACTGTACTCGTTTAAACAAATAAAGTGGTATAATTTCCAAATTACATAATTGATAACTTCTAGCATGATCTACTATATGTTTACTGTAGCATCATATGACAGGCCCAAATTACATAACTGATAACTCTCGAATTAGCTCTCATTTATATAATTACTTTTATAATTAGCCTATGTTTAATAATTTTAATTAACATCCAAATATCCTATATATCCAACGGGCCTAAAGTACAATGTACCTGGGCGTACCCTGCAGGAAATTGTTTGGCCACTCGCGCGTACGTATACCGTACAACGAGCCTTCCGAGCGAATTGAGGGACGCCACATGCATAAAAAATTTATTGCCCGGCCGGCGGCACGGTCATCGCCAAGGCGGCTCGTCGTCTCGTCGTTGGCATGACGCCAAAATGTGTCCTCTAGTGCTGCCAAGTACTCCTGTGTACTTGCTTGATGTATACAGCCGGTCTCTCCATTGGCCAGACGGCTTTGCCTCTTGCTGGCCTGGTGCTCCACACGTAGACGTCGTCAAAAGCGTGGTGTCTTCACTACGCCTTCCTGCCGTGGAGCGTGCCCGTCCATCACCGGCATGACCCTAATTAAGGACAGCCGCAGCACTTGAGTTAGCCTTACCATAAAGTTACAATCCACGTACTTCAAGAATAAGCTAGGGCCAATACCCTTCCTTTGCTACAAGAGTACCTCTACGATTTCGCACCGGTTCAACTTTTGGTCAGTTTTGTATGTGCTCTCTCATATCACAACGTAAGATAGATTGCTGCTTCAACTTATTTTTGTTAGTGCAAGCCACTACTTCGTCCGCAAGAGAATATGATACCATTTGAAGCTAACATTTGTGACACTCTAGGATGGAGCGTTGAATATGGCCCTACTATATAGTATTCAATGTATCATGAAGAATTATAGTTCTTTTTAGCTATTCCTAAGCAACAGTTCTCTACGCAAGATATATATACGTTGGATACGTGTCGTGAATCTAAGTATATATCCATGGTGATCGTCCTATTGGATTATATATTCTTTTGGGTCGTCGTCGGTACCTCTATCTCTATCCATTGTGTTTTTCCTTTTTATTTTATAACTTTCCATATTGTGTGTTGGGCATGATTAGCACGAATATTCGCTTAAATTCTTACGTGATACTACTATATATGCCAACAAAACTTATCTCGACGATGACACAAAATTAATGTCTGAAATAATCTACGCGCGCGGCACCGTACGCATGTAATTTCCGTGTGCTTGGCTTGGCACGATCTATCGACGTCATCGTCTGTTGCGTGCACGATCGAGTAAATCAAGCGGGCATCAATCACCGCTAATCCACCCATATTTTAAAATAGATATGCTCTCATATAATGATGTCAACATAGTAATAATAACAATTAACAAAGCATAATAGGTGACGAGTGCCACGTATTACCGGATGACCGTACTTATAGAAAACACACCATGGCTAGCTGCAGTTGAAGGGGAGGGGCCCTCTCGCTCAGCTCCATTTGGCTGCTCACTTTCTCATGGTCGGTCAACGGTCAACCTAGCTAGAGGATGAGGTCATGAAAATGAATTTATTTATTATTCTTCTTGTTGGCCGGGTTAATATAATCTCTCATCTACCCCCGCACTTTCGTCCTGAATTGCCCTCCTCAACCAACTTCATCAGCATCATTGGTCAATATATATATCATATCAGGTGGGGGACTCTAAAACATATCATGTACTGTATAAGATATGTTAGGGCTTCGTGGAGCATTCTTTATTTTGGGCACTTCTGGTACAAGAACCAATTTCTTGTACCACTAAAAAAAGTTGTATATTCATTAATTCCATATGTATTATGGAAAAGAAAAAACTGTGTACATGTAGCCTACTCGACTATGCATGAATGCAAAGTTGAGTAATAAGGGAGAAAAGATTTTGCATGTGTGTATATATATGTACACAATTCTCCATAGGTTCTGCTTTCTTAGACGACGAGTAATAAGGATAATTTATAGGCGCTGTTATCGGCTCTGTATGTTGCCTTTGCTTGCCTCCTGCAATTACAGTGATCTTATTTTTCATTTCTGGAAAAAAAATTGGGCGACGGCTGCGTGCGGGCCGGTGTGTTTGACGCTATAAGTTATTAGTAATTAACTACGTGCTTGTATTATGCAGCGCCGCGTCAATGCACCATAGTTAGGAAACAAGTATGCTAGCTCCTTCATTAGTGTGAAGTGTGAACAACGCTATAAATTAACAGAAATGAATATAACTGCCATGAACAAACGTTGCCGAAAAGCTTTTCCACTATAACAAAATGAAATTCCACGGCGTACAAGGACATCCATTAATTGATCACACACAACCCACAGCATACTACAGCACCTGGTAATTTTCCAACAGATTTGGTTCACAATGCATGGAAAACAAAACCAGGAAAAGTTCTCTCCAGGATGACATGCATGCATTCCCAACTATTTAACAAACTAATTAATTCCTCGATTATATATAAAATGTATAAACTTTATTTACTTTAATTATTATGTCACCATGGCCATTCACCACTAGTATAAAAGACCGTCTCTCCCTTGGCTGCCGAGCCTCCCAATGCAATCATACGAACAAGAGGAGAGGAAACCACGTCGTCCTCCGCTTCTCCATCCGCGCAGTGGTTGCCAGCCACCAACTCCAAGAAGACAGCGATCGAGCTCGCTCGCTCGCCAGAAGCAGCCATGGCGGCCACCATCCCATGCCCAGCTGCCACTGTTACCTACTCTACTAGCTAAACAAGCCCTCCGCGCACGCGCCCTCTGCCCGCCGTTGAACCTTACCGGCCGGCGGTCAAGAGCAGCACTTATATACATAGGTGCACCAGCGTTGTTGCGCGCGCCGCCTGCACTCGCCCGGCCGGCGACGTACAATCGACGACGATGATGGTGATGGGCTACTTCCGGTCGTCGTCTTCGTCGGCGTGGGCGTCGGCGTCGGCGGCCAAGAACAAGAACAAGAACAAGAAGAAGGCGAAGAAGCAGAACAGCTGTTCACCGGCGCACGAGGAGGCTGGCCTCCGGGAGGCGCTGCTGGAGCAACCGGCGGCGGCGACGGAGGAGGGAGGCGTGCCCAAGGGCAACTTCGTGGTGTACGCCGGGGAGGAGTCCCGCCGGTTCGTCGTGCCCACTGGGTACCTCCGGGAGCCGGCGTTCCGGGACCTCATGGAGCGCGCCGCCGACGAGTTCGGCTTCGCGCAGGCCGGCGGCCTCCGCGTGCCCTGCGCCGAAGAAGACCTGGAAGACCTCCTGCGCCGCCTCCAGCGCAAGAACGGCGGCGCCGCCGGGAAGGGGAAGAAAGCCGTCTGCCGGTAGACGGCGACGACAAAAACCTAGCTAGTAGCTAGCTATAGTAGGTTCTTCCTTCTTGTGTTTGTAACAATTTGCCGCTTGTTGACGTACGTACGTGTAGATCAGATCAGTTGAGGAATGAGGAGGATGCAGTTCTCCTGTACAGGATGCAAGCAAGCAAGCAGCCAGATGCATGCATGCATACGGGTAGCGTAGCTGAATATGCATGGCGTGTTGATTCACTGTTGCTTCCCTGAATCCTGGAGAAAGATTATACAGATTTTTTTTACAGAGAACTCCTGGGGAATTTGGGGGAATTAAGCTATTTATTGTTTTTACGTCTTAAATTTGTGAGCCTCGATTCAAATTATTCGACTTCTCGAACAGTCCGTACGAGATTTGCGTTTCGTCTGCTTTAGAATGATGATGAGAAGTATATATGCAGTAAGACGATAGAGCTTTATTTCTTCAGTTCATGTTGTGTTTTTGTTTTTTCTGATTAGAGGAAGCAGTCCTCTTCAGAGGATGAACCCTTGTCTTGTCATGCTTTTTATGGATTTGTACTATTTTTTAAATCTTATTACAAGCTTTTGTTTATTTAGTTGGTTGGAGACCTGTGGTGATGGGGGGGTAGTGTGTCTCTCCATATTCACATTCATCAATTCTGAGTGATGGACTCTTACCTCTGTTCCATACTTGCGCTAAAACTGAACATGGACCCTGCATTTGGGACATCACTAGTTAATGCAAATTGTTGCTTATACAATACTGATCGATATAAATCAAACGGATCTGGATCTGAATGTTGGTTACTTCATTCTGAAATACAGTACAACATTGAGCAATGTCAGGAAGATGAGCATGCAGACTTGGCTGCACATTTGAAAAATATAGCCACTCATCACTTACAAGAACAGCAATACTGTCTCTTTATCTGGCTCCCTGTAGATTGATTGTACTTGTCAACACTCAACACTAGTAGTTGATGCAGGATTTCAGGTAGTCTGCTCTGCAAGGTAGGCGCACGTCCAATTCAGAACAGACCGATGATCTGATTTTTGTTCCTCAGAGTAGTATAGACCAATCATTGTACTTCTTCCTCAGACTTGGAGAGAGCTTCAGCCTGATTCTCTGTTCCTCGGTGTCTTCTGCAGCAACATGTTTCAGTTGCCTTGCCGGCCCTACTTTCTTGTCCTAGCAGAAGTAGAGCACACTGAAATCCAATGGTAAAAACTTCAGTGGTAGTAGCACATAGAAACTGCACACTGATTCATCATTTACCAATCTAGTATCGTTTATTTGCTTCAGAGATTTAACAAAAAGCTGGGCTGATGCACACGGAGATACCCTGGTTATTTCAGGAACCCAAAGATTCAGGTGCAGATGCAGAGGATCCCCTCCTCATGTGTCGTCGATGTGAAGCCAGGTGCGCTTGCCAATTTGCCATGTGAATATGTACGAAAAATCCTTTGTTTTGTTGCAGAGCCTAACATTATGTGAGGCATGGTGGTTACGAATATGCCAACTGAATCACGTATTAAGAATGCAGTGTAGTACGCAGAGTACAATGCGTATCTCATGAACCAAGTAAATAAAAGATGTTTTCCGACTCTCCCAACGTCTGGATCGAAGTAGTAGATGCCCTGCATTCCCAAACAGTTAAAACAACGGTAGTAGCATATATTTGAACAAAACTTTTGAGAATTATTACTACTGTTAACCTAATCTTTAATCAGTTAATCTTGCACCTGCACTGTGTAGTGCAGATTCAGACTTGCAGTGCTAAGGGAAGCTGAACGATGGCACATGCTGAAGTTGACTGGATTCAGCTTCTGTACTGCTCATCTTCTTGGTTTCAGTTTGTCAGGAAAAATGCAGATACAAGAATTGCATGAGCTATGACAATGGCATAAATAAACCATCAGAAAAGTTGCAAGATCAAAGCTTTGTTTGGTTTGTCTTACATCAGATCCTTCTTCTGATAAAAAGAAGAAAAAAAAAAAGAATCCTTCATCTCCTCCTATCGTTGTAAAGATTACAGATCTCATCGGTGCAGTGCAATGCAACCTCTCCTCCTTTCTTCAGAAAAAAACCAAGAAGAAAGAAAGAAGCAACCCAAGAAAGGAGAGAGGAAAAAAACAAAGAAAGAAAGAGATTCAGAGCAGAGCATTGAGACGAGAGCGAGGCCCCCCGTCATCTGCAGAGGATCTCGGTCTCGGAGGAGCAGGAGCCGGAGCAGTCGCACATGGCGGGCGGCTCCTTCTTCCTGCTGCCCTGCTGCTGCACGAGGCGGAGGATGGCCTCGAAGGAGTCGACATCGCAGGGGATCCGGAGCGCGCCCTCGTGCCGGAACCCGAACTCCTCCTCGGCCTCCCGGAGCAGCTCGGCGAACGCCCAGTGGCCGAGGTACTCGGTGGGGATCACGAACCGCCGCATCTCCTCGCCGACGTACACCGCGAAGGAGCCCCTCGGCACGCTGCTCCTTCCGCCGCCCTTGCCGCCGGATGCCGCCGACGGCGTCACCGTCGCCAGCTTCTTCCACTTCTTGAGCAGCTGCTGCAGCCGCACGATGTCCCGGATCTTGTTGCTCCCTCGCCCACCCTGCTGCTGCTGCTGCTGCTGCTGCGCCTGCTGGTACTCCTCCATTGCCGCCGACGACGAGCTATACCTAGTAATGCGTTCTTGCTCTGGTAGGCGGGCGGGGTAGTGGAGGACCCAGATGGGCGGAGGGCGAGAATATATAGGCAGGAGGAGGGCGGGGAGGTTGGAGAGGGATCGCCGGTGCGCCGCAGCCGAGAGCAGAGCAGCGGCTGCTCGTGACTTCTGAGCCTCTTCACCATTGTTTATTTATGTGTTCAAATCGATGGACGTTCTGGTTCTTTAACTTCTTTTAATGATTAGTTTTCGGTAATAGAGCCCTACTCTTTTTTATTCACGAATAATTTGATCCGCGCGCAATGTTTGCTTTTTTATTTTTCTTTTTTATTTATTATTACAGGCACTCGTTCTTCGCCATTTATTCGTTAACGGCAATCGTGCGGTAGCATTTTCAAAACTTTTATTACCACTAGCATGACCTGAAGCAATGTAAAGTTACCGTACGTTGTTTATGCCCCGTTTAGTAGAACTCTGATCAGCTCCAACTACTCCTTTTGTTTTTATTTCTCATCTTTTTTTGAAACAGCTTTTTATCTCTCATCTCAGGATGAGCAAGGAGAGCCGAAGCCGTGCCAAATGGAGTAGAGATGTGCATTTTGATAACAAAATTAGTATGATGCAATGTAAAAACCATGTGTTCCTGATTTTTTTTCTTTTTCCTTACCATTTGCTGCATCTATTGGCAATGGCAACTGAAACAATTTTACATCTGAACAACGCAGGCTAGAGACTGATTGAGTGACCTCAGTGTTATGGAGCTGCAAGCATGGTCAATAACTGAATATCATGTCCAAGTTATGGTTATGGAGATTGATGATCCCATGCATGCATGAACTGGCTACCAATTGTTGTGATCTCCTCTCCTCTGTAGCTCTGCTGGTTGTGATGTCACTGATGTGGAAAATGAGAGTAGATGTTCAGGTTTCCTCCCTTGATTTCAGCAATGCTATGGGTCACCCCTCAAATTTGTTGTACTAAAATGTGCTACTACTACTCCTAGTCCACTCGAGTCCTTGTCACACTGAATTCTGCACCGCCTTCTTCCAGCGCATGCTGCTTTCCTACATGATGTTTGGTGAAAGGGGTTTCTTGAATGGTTTTCTGCGTGCTTCATTCAGTGGGCGAGTAGGCAGTTTCTGCAATGTTGATACTCCAATGCAGGATGTCACAGCTCACAATCCAATGTACTAGTAGCTACTAGCTAGTACTGTACTCCCTTGGCCCTAAAATGACTGCATATCTTAAATTTGAGTCAAATATTACCAACATTAGTATGCCTAATATGTTTTTATAAAAATATGTTCTAGTATCCTAAATTCTATTACCTTTTTATATACTTGCTCAAACTGCCTTTTTTCAAATTGTGCACAGTTCTCACTTCTGAAACACCTCGATCGCTCCCAGACATGATTCTGAAGCTAATAATCTATATATGTACGGAACGGTGAAAGATTATGACTTGGATTCAGAGAATCATTTGCCTTACGTGTATCCTACTAAGTTCAGTGCAGCAACGCCAAAACAAACTGTCAAGGCAGGACAGGATGAAAACAACGGGAGCCAAAACAACAAACAGGCTGCACATCAGGTGGTCTGCACTGCACAAACGCAAACAAATTTTGAATAAGTTTAAAATTCATGTACTTTTTGCTCTCTGATTGCATTTTTTATCTATCTTCGTCATCTAGTTCAAGAATCTCTCTCTCTCTCTCTCTCTCTCTCTCTCTCTCTCTCTCTCTCTCTCTCTCTCTCTCTCTCTTCTCCCTGTTTCAAACTGTGTGCATGCCGGAACATGGTAAGAGTAAGACTAGGGGAGTGCATATGCCTGCTTCTGCATGTGGGGAGAGGCTTCACATGCATGTGTGATGATATCGATCGGCATCAAGCTTTAGTCTTAAGCAACGATGAAAAAAGAATTAGTATCACTAAGATGCCTCTAGTGCACATGATTACATTTATTCTGATCCTGGTATTCCAATATGGTATGGTAGAGTTCATTCTTTTTCTATATGAAAAAATAAAAATCATAATTGCGTTGAATAATGGAGGAAAATGCATGGGTTGATGAAGTGGTGAAAACAAATGCAAGATTATTCCTTAATCATATTCGCATACGTACTAGACTCTTCTCTATTTCCTCCTCGATATTATTCTTCCAGTTCAGTTCATGTGAATGCTCACCTGAAGCTTATTGCAAGCACAGTCGTCCAAGTAGATTGATTAGTAGGCGATGAAAGATTCCTTCCCTCCATCATGTGCAAGCATGCATGCTAATCATGAGCAAATGGACCCAAATAGGCAATTGGCAGCAGCACCCAAAGCTCAATTAGGCAATTAGTTTATCCTGAACCACCACATGAATGATTTCATCGATCGAATCATTGGTGGAATGCAGATGGGGAGGATCATGCATGGATCGGATCAACTGCGGCTAGCTCATGAATGTAAGATCGATAGATATGATGCAGGATGGCTTTATGGTTAGCTCAATTATATTAGCCGTGTTGACATTCTTAACTATAATTTTCATGTGTTTCTGCTTCTGCTAGCTCCTCCTTTCTTATGCTCTGTTCACATTTTAGAGCAGCTACCTAGTTAGGACTTAGGAGGTTGGATGAGGAGTACAGTTTGTCAGTGTTGACATTTCTAGAGAATTGTTCAGTTTGGCACTTTGGCTCCTGAATTAATAAGAGTAATTAGCTTTATGACATAGATGATGATCATGGCACCGAATTCAAATAATGCACTTTTTTTTTCTCTTAATGCAGCAATGGCACACAAATCTAGTTCCTGCATGTTGGCAGAAGAATATCTTAATAAATACAAGTGCAGAAACAGTTGTATCTAACTGAACCAACTGCTCCTCAGTCAAATCTGAACTGATGGTCAACACTCAACACAGGAGCATAATCTTAATCTAGAGCCAAATTTCAAAAAAAAAAAAGATTAAGCAAGAAAGCTGGATGTGGACTGAGATTCCAAGCAAGCTAAAGCTCGATTTGCTCGCCAAGTCAAATGCATCGCGATTTTACACTACAGCTAGATCGGTGTACCGTGTACGGGAGAGACCGGGGATTGTTGTCGTACGATCAGTGGGAAAGAATAATAATCGATTTTCTTTGCCGCGCGGATACCGAAGCAGATCACGAGCCGTACGGACTCCGTGCTTTTCGTTTTAGGCCTTAAATTTATTTGTTTTAGCCTAGATTTTCAAGTTGGGCACGTAAAGCATCTCACAACGACAGCTTGCAAAAAGTAACTAAATAAAAAATGAACACAGTAGCGAAGAGTAACGTGAACAGTAAGAGTTTTTAGAAAATTGTATTAGACTGTTATTTAGAAGTCGTTAGCTATTTAATCTTTTTCTTTAATATATATAACTAATAGAATTTTTTCTAGACTAACTATTTTTAAGAATCATTGGGGACACCCTGATTAACGCGGTATGTGCTGCACCCATGTGAGCTGTGAAGTGATCATCATGAATGGATCAAGATATTCAGAGAGACAGAGAGTAATCGTGGAGTTTAGCGATGGATATGGAGCTCATCGATCTCCATAATGCACGCTCTCTCTTCATATGTCGTTGTGCGTATAGTTTTTGGTCCGTGGTGGCTTTGTGTTTGCTTTGGTATGATGAGGTACGGCACAGGATGTAACACCCCGGTGTTACGTTAACCAAAACCTGCCATGTCATCATCATCATTGCATAAGCATTCATCATTAGAAAACCCTAATTCAAACAATTAAAATGAGTTTACGATTCTAGGGTGTTGCTTGAGTTCTTTTATATCACATGTGTATGTGTTTATAATTTAAACTTCACTCACATGTTTACTTTTATTAATAAAAAACAATCAACTAAAATGAATCTTGATGTTTGCAAGTGCTTGGTTAACTCTAACTCACACCCCAAAAAATGTTTTACAAAGCAAATGGTGTAAAAGAGAGAATCAAATTGAAATTGAATTCAAATTCCAAACCCTAGCTTGAAGGCTAAGTGTTGGGTTTTGAATTTCACTTTCAATTTTGGTGAGCTAACTATAATTAATTTTCTAAATAAAGTTGCTAACCAATAGCACTATTTCAAAGTATGAACTTTGTACTTTGAAAGTGTACTGTTGGTTGAGTTTGAAAAGTGCCACAACATCATTAATTAATTGCCCAAAGATTCAATTTGAAAAACCTTTCAAAAAGGGAGATTTTCAAAGTGTTTTTGCCCCCTTTACAATTGCACCTCAAAATATTCAAAATTTGGGAAAACTCCAAAAATACAGTTTGTGTATCTCTTTGAGCTCTACAACTTTGGTATATAAAGTTTTTCAAGTTTTTGAATAAAATTTGAATTAATTTCAAAAGTTATTTGAATTGGGAATTGCCCCCTTTTGAGTTTTAAACTTTAATTCAAAAATTATTTGGTTTCATGAAAAACTTTCTAAATTAAAGTTATAGCTCTTGAGAAATGGAACAACTTTTATTTTTGGAGATTTTTATCTTTTTATTCAAAATTTGAAAGTAATTTTAAAATCTCTAAAGTTAGGGTTTTGCTTTTAAATTCAAATTTGAAGTTCAAATTCAAAAAACCAGTTTGAATCTGACCAAACTCCTTTAATGAAAGTTGTAGAGCACAAAATTTAGAACAATCTGTATTTTGGGATATTTTTGTGAACAGTTCAAATTTTAAAAGAAATTTTGAAAATAGAAAAATGTGCTGGCTGCCTTTCTGATTGCATGAGCAGGGGGCCGCCGGCTCGCCCGAGCACCCATGCCGGCCGGTCGCCGCCGTCGCCGTGGCCGTTCTCGCGCATTCGAGTTTCACGCGACGCCGCACACCTTGCCGCCGTCGTGAAGGTGCCAGCCACCACGTTGCCCATTCCGTTGCCTATAAAAGCCGTCGTCGTCGGCGTATTCTTCTTTTTCCTCTCCATTGCTCACCGCCGGCCACCATAGCCTCCTCTGTGCAATTCGCGTACGGTGCTTGATCATCCTCCAATTCCTCTTGCCAATCGCCCCGCAACTCCTTTGCGCTTTTGCCGAGCGAATCGTGGTATCGTGAGATCGCCTGAGCCGCATTTCGCGTGCCATCATCTTCTTTCTTAGATCTCGCGCGCCCGCGCCGCCCACCACAATGAGCCTTACTCCCACGATCAAAGCTGTCCGGAGCCGTTAATGCGGGGGTGAGTTGAGTTCGCGTCGCGATACTGAGTCGGTTTCCATGCTCGGTTTTGTCGGAGGAGGGCCGGTGAGCTCAACCGTTGGCCGCCGTGCGCCGGCGAGCCGCCGGGGTCGTCGGTATACGAGCTCCGGTAGGGGAAAGGTGTCGTGTTGTAGGTCGTTGGGTGCGGCGTGCAGCGTAGAGTTCGATGGTGTGATTGGTTTCGCCGGAGAGGTTGTCGCCGGCGAAAGCGCCGTTGATCGCCGCCCGTTCGCTCGTTCGGCGGGGAAGAAAGAGGGAGGAGGAAGGCGCCGACAGCGGGCCCCGCCTGTCGCCAGAGAGAGGGGAGAAGGGCGCGCGGCAAGCGGGGGCGGGCGGGGTCGGCGCCGCGGCCAGGTGCAGGCCGATGGGCCGCACACAGAAGCCCACGCGAGAGATAAAAATGTTTTCCTTTTTCCTTTTTAATTTTCTAAGTGCAGTTTTCATCTTTTTGTAATAATTTTGTTTGGGCAAATAAAAATGCAACAAAAATATGTATGTGTTCCTTGTAATATGATCTGTCCAGGAAAAATACTAACCATGATTTTACAATAAGTGTTACTGGTATGATAATTTGCTCCTTTAATTAATAAATACAACTTCCATGATTTTTGATAATTAAAATATAAGTCCAAAAGTTATGAATTTTGTTTTGTGTGCTAATTAGATGATAATGATCTTAATTATGAAGTTTGATCCTGTTTTGATTAATTTTTTGTATTATGCTTAATTAATCCTTTTATTAATTAATGTTTAATTAGTTAATTCTTTGATTAATTAGGGTTTAATTAATCTTCAATTAGCAAGTTAATTAGTGGCTTTCAACGACTGTAAAAATGGTTAATAAATTAGTAATCACCCTTAATCACTATTAGCATTGCTTGCTTTTGGGATTGAGTGATGACCCTAGGTCATTAACCCTAATGACCTTTGGCATGTCATGTTGATTGCGTATCGCTAGTCCGGCCGTCGCCGACGCTAGTTATACCTTCTTAGTACAAGGTTACCATGAAGGAAAGTTGTACTCAAGATAGGTTAATAATCGTTGCATCATTATCGCATGCTCTTTTGTTTATTGCATTGTAATCATGCATCTTTATCGTGTAGCTGTCGGGTCTGAGAAGGAAGTCGAGCCGTCTCCGGTTTCCGAAGAGGTTGGATCTGATCCTGGTGATTGGGTAACTGAGCCACACTTCGTCGAGCCCAAGGCAAGCCCCGGATGCATTCAAACCCGTCCTTGTATTTCGAAAGTTTTTATGATTTCATGTGATGATATAATGCATTAGGTGTAGGAGTTGTGTGTTATCCTACTTTGATGCATTTACCGTACCTTGATATATTACCCCAGTATACTGTTTTGATTTCGAAATGCTTAGCTACGCTTAGCCCGCTTTTAGTGTAGGTTTTTGATAAACCGTTTTCAAAATTGTGATAACAGTACTCCCTGAAGGGAATTTACGAAAACCTAATGTTGCTTGTTGTTTATCCTTGTTCCGACGGGGTCAATGGTATACAACAAGAACATGATGATGAGTAACTTCGAGACGTCGGTGGAGTGACTTGCATCGGGGAGGGGCTATTGCCCCGATGTAGTGTCGCCCACTTGTGTCGGTTAAGGACCGCCCATTGTTTGGCGCTGGGATCATGAGGTTATTGGATAGTACTAGTCGCATGCTAATGGCGGTAAGCTCCACTTGGACTATTCGTTACTAGAACGGATAGTAGCGTGTACCCATCCTACGATGCGCACCGCCGAAGTGACCGAGCGGCCATAGTGAGGTGGTGTACTGTACACCCGTTCTAGTATGGAGAAATCTAAGCGTTGAGTTGATGTATGTAAGAGGTTGAGTCATGCATACATCGTGTGGCTAGGAAGCCCCAGCTGGGTATATAAAGCGATTCGAATCGTCGTGTGCTCCACGATATGGGAGCCGTGATCCGAGTCCCGGCATCGTAGTAATAATGAAAGTCTGAGTATGAGAGTTTTGAATCCGGCATGTGTTTGACAAGTGATTGTTAAAGTAAGGATTGGCTTAGTCTCTTTTCGCAAAAGGGTGTCTTTTGATCTTGCTAAAGCCTCACCTTGATTCCTATTAGCCAGCATTCCTGAGTCTTCTCCCTAATTTTTTTGGTCGGGTAAGTCTTGCGGAGTACTTTTTGTACTCAGGGTTTGTTCAACCCCTGTTGCAGGTGAACCGCATGGGCAAGAGTGCTACGGCCCTTGTTGCATGACGGTTATCGAAGAAGTGACCGATGAGGAGTGAATTGAGTGGCCTCTGGGCAGGACACATTTTGTTGAGTGAGTGTAATAAAGTTAAGTAATGATACTTCATTTGGTTTGTAATAATGACACTCTAGTTTGTATAAGTTTGTAAAAGGTTTGTAAATTAAGTTATTGTAAGTCTTCCGCTACTCTACGGTATTTGTGTATGAAAACCGTTGTAATCTTGTGATGTCTCTGTAAGTATCGATCCTGGAGTGATCGTGGTTTATCGGGGATCCACCCGACGGAACATTTTAAGTTATGTGGTGTACAAGCATAGCCGACGGAGGTCTTAAGGACAATGTCAGATGCTTGTGGGCCATATAATTTAGAAGGTTCTGCCACACAGGACATATCATCGCCTTTAATTTGTCCGATCTTGCTTGGACCTGATAATATTCTTACAATAAACAACAATAAAGCGCATTGCAGACTTGCAGTAAGCAGGACCACTACACTGATCGATGCATGCATAGGTGTGTGTACATGTATATATACATATCTATTGCTAATCCTACAGGCTACGGCTACAGGGATAACCGTGTGTTCATTGCCTCAGGGGCGTCTCTAACAGTGCATGAGGTTAGCACCGACTCTTTTTTTAATAAAGGATAGATAGTCTATCCGGCTTCATTCATCTGAAAACGGATGAACTCAGACCAAATTATTACAATAATCAAAACCGAGTATCCTGACACTTGTAAAAAGACTCTAAGTCGATTGAATATAAAAAGAGAAAAACTATAACAAACACCCTTAGTAGTATCCTGTTATGAGACACAGATGCATAGTGAAATACTCCTACAAGGGGCTATCTTCTGAGTCCATATTGGCCTCCTACTACACGGTCTATAGATGCACTGTGAAATATACCCTGAATATTTGCACCGACAGTCATCTATGTACTAGAGTAAAGTCTATACTTTTAGAAAATAATTTGTACTGGTGTTTTTATTAATTGCCAGTAACGGCCAATGAAAATCATGGACTTTACAGGCGCCTTGTAGAGAGCCGCCACTATACAAATGATTTATACTGGTTGTGTTTTTAGGAAACTGCCACTACAAATCATTTTCTAAAACTATAAATCGGGCCAAAAATAGAAAAAAAAAAATATTGAAGGAGATTCACAAGGTAGCCACAACCATCCAACTCTAGCGTTTTCATGCTTTTTTGAGATATAAATCCATGTATATGTGTCACCTCTGGCCTCGCACATTTGATCTCGTTGAGATCCACAACTTTGCTTTTGATCATTTTCTCATATGAGGTCATTTGAGAAACTCAAAAAAATGAATTTTTAAATCATTAATCTTAAAACATAATTTGTCACCCTAAATGATTTTAAATGAAAAAGTTATCAACTACAAAGTTGTAGATCTCTTGAATCCTATAACTTTTGTTTAGACCATTTCTCCATCTGAGATCTTTGAAAACTAAAAATTAAATTCAAATTATTTGTAGTGGCGCTAGGTTATGAAAATCGCCAAAATGTTTTTTTACTGGTTGTTTTCTTAGGGCTACCATCAGTAGAAATCAAGCATTTTTGCTGGCAGTTGTCTTAAGAAAACAACTAGTAAAAATAAATTTACACTTGCGATTTATGGTGCGGACCCACAATTTTATTTCTAGTGATGCTTATATGTTATGAACCGTCACTCACTAAAAAATAGTAACCATCTGCAAAAAATCATCTGTGTACTATCATATGGTGAATACCCATCATTTCGATTTTTTTTGGAAACGTAGAAGCATGTGTTTCATATATTTAGGCGTTGTTTGGTTACATAAAACTATAGTCCAATTTTATATGTTTTGGAAGAGATTAAGATGTATTTTAGTTTAAATTTCATCTTAATCTTTTCAAAAACCGTAGGTATTGAGATATATTTATGAAAACCAAAATAAGGTCTTAAGGTTTTCGCGACTATACTGAATGAGATGCATGTTTGAATCGAATATCCCCTCCCAACTATAACAATAGTATCATCACATTCATCATCTTCTGGCTCATCTTGAGATGATGTGAGCCCCATCCATGCATGAGTCTAGGCGCGCGTCTAGCATCTTCGCCGCCGCCGCCGCCGCCACCACCATGCACCGTCTTGCCCTGCGTGCCTTCACAGGATTGCAGATAAGCTGCTACGACATGGTGCTACTAGTAGCTATTACAACGACCGATCCAGACATCCAGTATCATATCATATATATTATATCATAAAATCGATAGATTCCTACAATCCTACATGCATGCTTTACCTGCCATGCACGCGGCGGCGCTGCAACTTCAAGGGTAAGGATTTCTCCATTCTAAATTATAGTAAAAGGTTTGATCTCTTTATTACTAAATTTTTTTATTAGTCTTATTTAAAAAATTATATAACTATTTTTTTTTTTTTTTTTTGACATAGCTTGCTTTAGTAAGATTTTAAAAAATAATTTAAAATTAACTATTTATTTAAAGTTAAAATAGAAAAACCAAATATCTTATAATTTAGAAACAGAGTAAGTTTTAGAACGAGTAAGTATTAGGTTTACGTAGACCTATATATTCAGATCCTACACATGCTGCGAGCAGCAGTTGCATCAGCGTGGCAGTGTGTGCTGAATCCGATGTGCCTAACACGCTGCACACTGCAGATTTCTGATGACTAGCCGGCCGACCAGCAGGCACCGTGCAAACTGAAGATTTTGGAGGACGCCGTGTGCTTCAGCATGATGAGTGACGACGCATGTCTTCTGCAGTTTCAGCAGGGACCATAGTATCATGCTTCATGCAAGCATGTTATTATTACGACACGTACTAAGTATTCTGTGAAGCTCCAATGTACGTGGTATGCCACGATTGTACTACACTGTGCGTAAGTGGTAGTTTCGTACAGTGTGCACGAGCCACGTACTGTTCTTGTTTGGTTATTTAACCTTTTGCCACTGCTACGCATGAGAGGCCCGTGCAGTGTGGTCGTTCCACATTCCCTCCCCCTGAGGTAAGTAGTGTGTAGTACTATATATACTACAGTTAACTGCACCGATACGAGAGGAGGAATATGGAACGAGAAATAAATAAATAAATAGCTAGAAGTAAATGAGATATAAAAATAAATAACTAGGATACAATATTATTCTTTTTTTTGAAACAAAACAATATTATTCTTTAGAGGATGAGATATGATATCTTAATCTCTATATTCAAACATTAAGCTTATAAGAGAAAGGTTGACAGTGTTCATCACCAGACCAGCAACATCAATGATGGTGACACACAGAACGAAGATATAGCTATAGGATGCTTTATTTGCATGCATGCGCTGTACTTGTTTGCTCAGCTAGCTGTCTCAAGCAGCTAGAGTTTCTGTTATCAACAGACAACAGCTTATATGTTGTGTGCTTTTTCTTGTGTCCAACTCCAAAATCCAAATACTAGTAGTGGAAGTGTTCATATTGCATAACTGTCCTAACCGTTCATTATTCGTTGAGTTCGTTAACGTCGTTAATTCTTCATGGATATGCTGCCTAGCTATAGCTAGCTTATATGTATAGATGCAATATATAATGGGTCCATACAATGTATGCCGTTGCACATGGCCAGTTATAAAGAGTGGAGAGCCAAATCATATGTGTGTGTGTGTATATATATATATATATATATATATATATATATATATATATATATATATATATATATATATATATATATATATATATATATATATATATATATAAGCTAACGTATAGACAGTCAGATACACACACACACTACACACACACCGAAATCATTTGTACCATGCTGCATCTCATTACACATTGAGCTATATGGCCTCTCCTCTCCTCTCCTGTCCTCTACTCTAGCTCGATTCGAGCTGTTGGATAAATTTAAATAAAAAGAATACTACTACTATATATACTATATATACCTATGCCATTGTACTGCTAGCTGGAGATGCATGGCACATTGCATGCGTCGTCTGACTAATTGACGACTAGCTGCTGCACTGCACAATGCAAGATGGATCGGAGGAGCCACATGCAGTGGCGCGTAAACAATGCAAACCCACAACCATCGCGCGCCCGGCCTGCCGAGATCTGGCGACGCTGTCTGCATGTGCATGCGTAGCGTACACTTACAGAGCTGCACGTGCAAATGCTGCATGCATGCAGAGTGCAGCACAAGTCGTACTTGCTGTTATCGCTACTGCATTTTTGTTTCTTTTCGATTCCTAATGAACAACTTGCGTAGATACTCCCTCCGTCAAAAAAAAAAAAAAAAAAAAAGAATGATGTTTTCGCTTCGAGAAACGATTGCCGATAATTTTATAAATAATAAATGTCATCGATTAGTATTATAATTAGTATCATTGGAAAGATCTTTACATCTAGTTTTTTAACAAATTTATTTTGGAGATATAAATATTATACATATTTTCTACAAATCAAGTCAAACTTGTGGCACAAACACCCAAAACATCATTCTTTTTGGGACGGAGGGAGTAGTACATCCTCTCTCTATCTTTTTTAATTGTCTTTTTCGTGCCACAAGTTTGACTCGTTTTGTAGAAAATACGTGTAATATTTATGTCTCCAAATAAATTTGTTAAAAAACTAGATCCAAAGATCTTTCCAATGATACTAATTATGATAGTAATTGATGATATTTAGTATTTATTAAAATTGTTGGCATTTGTTTCTTGGAAAACGCAAGCGACAGTTATAAGAGGACGGAGGGAGTATGTGTATATATATACTACTGTCATTCAAATTATAAATTGCTCTGTCTTTTCTAGATACATGGCTTTAATGCATAACAAAAAATAGTGTGCTCGATAAAAGCTACACTGACTTATAATTTAGAACATAAGGGAGTATGCATATTTAAATTTATTAGAACATTGTGAGGTGTGGTCCACTTCGATGGCAAGGGTGTGCGGCGCGTATATGCCACTTCATCATGTACTGTCTTTCTGTTTCCGCTGTCTCATGTCCTTCATCATCCTCATGTTAGCACTCTCGCAGTCATGCTACAGCCTCTAATAGCAAATCCTTGAAATCCCTCATGTCCACACTGGTCTCACCTGGAGACAAATCTCACCTCTGCAGGTTTAACCTTAAACGGGCAATCTTGTCCTCAAGTATCGGTTAAAAGCAATATAAATTAATACCAAATGCATTCCTGCTTGTTGGGTATTATATTTTTTTGTCATGAAATGTTTTCAAAACATGTTTACATATCAATTAGAATGTTTTAGAAAATCTCTAGATTTTTCCTGGATAATTTCCTTATTTTTCTTGAGCTAAACCTATGTTTTTTTTAAAGCTTCTAAATATGTTTTTATGAGCTATAAACATTTCATTTTGATTTTTCAAATCTCAATCTATTCTATATTTTTCAGATTTCTTAAAAAGCTTATAGACATTTTGTGTGGTTTAAAACCTTATCAATTATTTATTGATCTTTTTATAAACTAAAAACAGGACAAATCATCTTCGAAACCACTCCAAAACAGGACATGGAGGCAGAATCTGACTATACAACAGTAATTCAATGGGGCAGAATCTTTCTTTTCCCCTTTCTGCAAAGGGTTTCATCGAAAGGGGCCAACGAGAATTGGGCCAAAAATCGAAATGGCTAAAGCCCAAATGTAAAACGAGAGGCCCAAACCCGCACGGGCTATAGGGAGCACGGCAAGTCAGTGCCGGCCGAGCCGCCACCCGCCACGCCATTCGCGCCATGGCCTCCTCCTCTCTCTTCGCCGCGGCGCGCCGCCTGCTCAGCCTTGGCCGCCGCAGAGGGCTCCTCCCCGTCCCTCCCTGTCGTGACTTTGCCTCCTCGCCCTGCAACTGGGCGGAGGAGGGAAAACCGCCGGCGCGGCCGTCGAGCCTGCTGTCCACGCTGGGGCCGCTGGGCAAACCGGGCACACTCCTTGTGCCGGAGATTGAACGGTGGGCGGCGCGGCCCGGAAACCTCCTCCGAGCCACTGAGCTCCATCGTATCGTCAAGGCGCTGCGCAAGCGCCGCCTTCGCCGCGAGGCCCTCGAGGTAGATACAGCTCTCCTCCATGCCCCTCCTCTTGTTCTAGGTTGCTTGTCACTGGCGCATGGGAGGTGTTTGATGAAATGATAAGGGGGGTGGTGTTGTTTTTCTTGCCATATTATCTGTCTCTTCGTATTTGCATTTGAGGTGTATGTGTATGATGTAATGCTGCTACGGAAAGAGGACAAATTTCTCTCGATCACGATGTAATGAAGAAATTTCTAAAATGCGATAAGCGACTCATTGCTACGATGCTAATCACGTGAAATAGTTTCTGTGAGTACTTTGTCCTTCTGTGAGAAACATGGATAGGACTGATACAAAGGGGGCAACTTTAATTATCGCTAGGAATTTAGGAGTCCAGACTCCAGAGAGATTTTGGCCTGCTTTTTAGTCGTAGCCTCGTAGGTGCTTACCCTTATCTGTATGAACAATGCTGGTCAACATATAGGATTTAGTACAAGCTTGGCCACCATTGCTTCATAGCACATGGTTAGTGAATATAAGAAGCATATTTCTGTTCAATCAGCTAGTGAAAGTGGTTGTAATTTTAGCATCAGGAAACTGGAGCCATCAGGAAAATTCTCAACAAGAAGTCTGTACAGGCTCATAACTTTTGTCCAGACTCCAATATTTGCAAATTCTGTCTTAAAGAGGAATCAATTTATCACCTTCTGTTTCAGTGTCCAATTTCTTTTCACAACATGGTGTTGGGTGAGCGCTAGTTTAGGGTGGGAGCGCATCCCATCGTCTATCCAAAGTTTTCGTGATTTGATGATGAATAGTGGAGGAGATGTGAGGGGTTTACTCTGGTGGGTAATGGCGGCTGTAGGGTGGTCACTTTGGAAAACTAGAAATGATTGCGTATTCTCTAACATTGTGATCAAAACGCCTAAACAGGTTGCATACAAAACGATTGGTTTTTGAAGCAGTGGATCAAATTAGCGACAAAGGACGAAGCCAAGAAGGAAGCCTGGGTGGAGAAGCTGACAGCAAGATTGGCGAGCTGGTGACCTGCGTGTAGCTGCTGTCCTAGTGTTCTATTATTTTGGTGGAGAAGGGGTCGGCAGCTGGAAGTTATCTGACATGTAGTTTAGTCGCTGTCTTTTGTTTCTCTTTGTCTAAGTGTTGGTAAGCAGTGGCTTGTAGCTGGAGGTTCGAGTCTGTGCTTTCAGGTTACGGGTTCGCTCGTCCTCAGTTGTTTGTCATTTGTGAGGCTCCTTTTTGTTGCGGTGCGTTATTGTAAACTGGTATTCCCAGCATGAACTCTCTTAAGCTTTTAATACAAGCTGGGCTATAAGCCTTTGGTCTAAAAAAATGTCCTCAAGAAGCATATATTTTCTAGGACTTAGCGTTGCTGACTTGCTGTAGCAGTTATGTACGAATTCTTGGCATCCCTCATTGATCATTATCTTTTCACTTTGCACAGGTCTCTGAGTGGATGAATCTCAAGGGTCACGTCAAATTTCTGCCAAAGGATCATGCTATTCACCTCGATTTAATCGGTCATATTCATGGAGTTGGAGCAGCAGAGACCTACTTCAATAACCTATCTGACAAAGATAAGACAGAGAAAACCTATGGTGCACTTCTCAACTGCTACACACGAGAACACTTGGTCGACAAAGCGTTGGCCCATTTTCAGAAGATGAAAGAGTTGGGTTTTGTGTTCGCGGCGCTCCCCCTGCAACAACCTCATGAGCCTCTTTACCAACATAGGGCAGCATGAGAGGGTCCTTTTAGTGATGGCAGAAATGAAGAGCAATGGGATTGTTCCTAATACTTTTAGCTACAACATATGCATAAATGCTTATGGCACAAGCGCTGACTTTTTTGGGTTGGAGAACACTCTGGAGGAGATGGAATGTGCGCCTCAAGTTGTTGTTGACTGGAATACCTATGCTGTTGTTGCAAGCCACTACATTAAGGGTGACCTAAGGGAGAAGGCATACTTTGCCTTACAGAAAGCAGAGGCAAAAATGGATAAAACGGATTCGGGTGCCTATAGTCACTTGATTACCCTGTATGGCCACCTTGGGGACAAATCAGAGGCCAAGAGGCTATGGGCACTGCAAAAGTTGAACTGTAAGAGGTATGTCAACAAGGAATACATGAACATGCTTGCAGTGCTTGTGAAGCTTGATGAGATCACGGAAGCTGAAGACTTGCTGAAAGAGTGGGAGTCCAGCAAAAATGCATTCGACTTCAGAGTTCCAAATATCCTGCTCAAAGGATACTGCCAAAAGGGCTTGCTGGACAAGGCTGAGGCTCTGCTCGAAGGCTTCTTGACAAAGGGCAAGAAGCCTTCTTCAACCAGCTGGGCGATTATGGCAAGTGGCTATGCGGAGAAGGGTGATGTCGTGAGAGCTTATGAACTGGCCAAAAATGCACTCTATATGTGTGCCCCTAATTCTGGCTGGATCCCTAGTCCTCCGATGATTGAGAAGATACTTAAGTATCTTGGGGATGAAGGGGAGGTCAAGGATGTCGAAGCTTTCATTGATCTGCTGAAAGTTGCTGTGCCAGTGAACTCTGATATGACCGATGCTTTGTCAAGGGCTCGTGCGAGAGAAGAAAAGAAAGCTGAAGAGGCAACGGATGCACATGAGGATATTATTGCCTGACCTTGATTGTCAGTGAAATGGTGTTTCAGTACTGCCGTCTGACCCTACATACCCCCCTCCTTCCAAAAAAGAATCTTGCTACGAGTTTCGTGCTGAGTTTGACTAGTTTGTAGAAAGTATTAGCAACATTTGTGTCTCCAAATAAGTTTAGTATGAAATTATGTTTAGTGATTAATCTAATGATACTAATTATATATTATAAATATTATATATATATATATATATATATATATATATATATATATATATATATATATATATATATATATATATATATATATTTGGCCAAAGTTAAAAATATTTAACTTCCCAGGAAATGAGAATGGTACTGTCTGTGGGACAGAGGTAATTGTACTCCTAATAGTAGATTAAATTAATAGTTAGCTACCCCTTCCTTGGATGGTTGGTTGTTTTTTTTTATTAATTTTGGTGTTTGGTTCACCATTAGTTTTGTATCCCCTCCATTCTAATTTTTAAGTCGTTTTGTCTTTTTTAGATAATCGATATATAGTTTTTATTACATATCTAGATTTACATTATGTATAGATACATTATAAAAAATACATATCTAGAAAAATCAGTATGATTTAAAATTTAGAGCCAAGGGAGTAGCAGCATAATAATCAGACCACCGAGGGTCGATGCTCAGAGTACTTGTTCTTGGTTGCAGGGACGAAGCCAGGAATGGCGTTAGCGGGGGCTGACTTCCTCTTCTTCTTCGTCCAGCCCCTCCTTTCCTTCTTCTTCCTCCTTATGGTGGTAGGCGGGGCTTAGCCCGGGCTCCATGGGATTCTTGGCCGTAGGGGGGCTGGAGCCCGGGTAGCCCCCTCGCTGGCTTCATCCATGCTTGGTTGTAATAGTAACTAGGTGATTTCCCCGCGCGTTGCCGCGGGAATACAAAACTCTAATTTCAACTGAGTTCTCTATGAAAGAATAATAAATTGTAAGAGAAATCGGAACTGCATGCTGATAACAGTATCTGTATATAAATAAATAAATTAGAAAGTATACAATGCGCCTAGAGCTGATTAGAAAAAGGATACAAAAGTGTAACGATGGACTCCCTTACCATGAAGAGTTAAACAAAAAAAAGAGAAAGAAAAATCTAAGAATAGGCTGCATCCACACGTAAGAAGTTTTGAGTTAAGAAAACCTACCGACAACCTTATCCTATCCCATCGGTGCCCATGCAAATCCTCCACCGCTCGAAAACTTCATCGCAGCTTTTCCTAGCGCAAGGGTAGACGCGCACTCCCCTTCTATCTCTTCCTATGCCACCTTCTAGTCGGATTGGAGGTCGGCGCAGGAGCGCAGCATCAAGGCTGTCGCGCGGAAGCAGAGTCAGCGCAGATGCTGACTCGGCTCGGATGCGGACCAAGAGGGGCGCGGAGGTTGAGTAGCCAGCGGACAGGGCCACAACAGTGGAATCTTTCTTGCCGTCAGCGTCGATGAGCACCGGTAGAGGTAAGAAATTGATTAGGCGAGAATATGAGTGCAGCAATACGGGGATGATAGCATAGACATGGCTATTTAAACACCAAGTGGCGTGATGGTTCGGTTTCTTCCGCAGGCGTTTGCAATGGCCGAGGAATCGATTTAGAAATAACTTGATTTGGTACACAATCACTCACAAGGAGTCAAAGAGGTGATGGCACCTGAGCCAGGAAGCGCAACGGTTCATGCGGTCCTTCTTCTGCTTGCGCATCAGACAGGACGGCTGGCATATAGGGTGGAAGTGAATGCATGGACGCGTGACGTCGTACCTGAGCTTTCAACCAATCAGGAGGCTGAGAAATAGCTCTAGTGGGGGTTACGATTATAGGAGTTATAGATGCGTTAAAACGTCATCCATTACCGGCCAGGGCCAACAGACACCTGGTTCATCTTGGACAGGCCAGTGTGCCTGCCGTCGCGGGGACTGAGATCCAGTGCAGTAGCTATTGATACTGCAACTTATGCTGCAGTCGTTCGTTTTCAGCCTTCCGAAGACCATCCGACGGTCCGAGCAAACCAAACAATAGCTTCTTCCTCCTCTGATTGTCTATCTTCTTCGACGTACCAAGCACGGTGGCCTCCACGGCCAACGTCACGGCGCTGGCCACCTGCTCCGCGGCAAGGGCAAGGCACTTGGCCTGTTCCGTCGTGAGCCACGCAGCCTGGCCCCTCATGGCCACCGTGAACACCATCACATTCCTCAGCTGCTGGATTTTTTTTCTGGATTTTCCACCTTCTTCTTGAGCAATTATTGTTGAAGTTTCCATATATAATTTTATGAGCTCTAAATATTTTATTTTATTTTTTTATATCCCAAATTTATTCTAGAATTTTTTTTCATGGTCTAAAAGCTTCGAGACATTTTATATGGTTTATTAAAACCTTAACAATTATGTATCGGTTTTTAATAAACTAAAAATAGGACAAAACCATCTTCAAAACTACGCCAAGCTAGAACATGGGGGCAATTTGACTGGTTTTAAGTGTTCATAGAGGTTGAGAAGGAAAAATAAATCAATGATAACTCCGGAGAATAGAATCTTTTCCCCCCTTTCTACAAGGGTTTTGAGGAGAGGGGCCGACGAGAATTGGGTCCAAAACTGAAATGGCTAAAGCCCAAAGGAAAAGGTCGAATTTTCCTCCCCAACTTTCTGAAAGTCCCTTTTCCTCTCTAAACTTTAAACTAGATAAACAACCTCCCTCAATCTTTTTAAACCATGGTTTTTACCTCCCTAGAGTGGTTTTGACAGTGGTTTTCTTACAGTGATGTGATGGTTTTGTCTTATTTATTTATTTATGTATTTATTTTAATTTGAATTTTTGAAAAATCATAGTAAATCATAAAAAAAATCATAAAATAGAAAATCTAATTTTGTTGGACTCCACATGAATAGATCTACACATTGAATATATAATATTGTATGCTTTAATATAAAGTTTTTGCTAGTCTTTTTTTATTTATTTCGCTGAATCTTTGAAAAATCATAGTAGATTATAGAAAAATCATAAAATAGAAAATCTTGTTGGACTCCACATGAGTAGGTATACACAGTAAATATATAATATGTATGCTTTAGTCCAACAAAATAGTTATAGAAGCTACATTTATGGATTATTTCAATTAATTACAATAAAGCATAGATCAAAAGCTATAACAAGAACTTTGTACTAAAATATACCATATTATATGTAAATTTGTAGATCTATTCATATGGAGTCTAAAAAAAATTAGAGTTTCTATTTTATGATTTACTATGATTTTTTAAAGTTCAAAGCCCAAAATAAATAAAAAAAAAAAAAAAAGATTAGCAAAAATTTTATATTAAAGCATATCTTATTATATATTTCTATGTAGATGTACTTATGTAGAGTCCAACAAAATTAGTTTTTCCATTTTATAATTTTTTTGTTTAGCCAAAATAAATAAAAAACAAAAAGCAAAAACCTGTAGCAAAACCACCATTAAAACCACTCTAGGGAGAAAAATCACATGATTTGAAAAAAATAGGGTAGATTATTTGTCTGGTTTTAAAATTTAGAGAGGAAAATATATTTTTGCGAAAGTTGAAAGAGAAAAAAATAGATTTTTTTCCGAGACCAAATTCCAAAAAGAGACCCAAACCCACCTACGGGCTATACAGCCTACGCCAAGTCAGCGCGAAACCGCCAGCCCGCCGCCACCCGCCACGTTATTCGCCATGGCCTCGTCGTCTCTCTTCGCCGCGGCGCGCCGCCTGCTCAGCCTCGGCTGCCGCGGAGGGCTCCTCCCCGTCCCGCCCTCTCGCGCCGTTGCCTCCTCGTCTCTCAGCAACAGCGCGGAGGGAACGCCGCCGGCGCGGCCGCCGGCCCTGGGGTCCACGCTGTGGCCGCTGGGCAAACCGGGCACACTCCTTGTGCCGGAGATTGAACTCTGGGCGGCGCGGCCCGGAAACCTCCTCCGAGCCGTTGAGCTCCAACAAATCATCAAGGAGCTGCGCACGCGCCACCGCCACCGCCAGGTCCTTCGAGGTGGATACGGCTCTCCTTTATGCCCTCCTCCTGTTCTAGGTTGCTTGTTGTCACTGGCGCATGGAAGGTGTTCGATGAATGATATGGGGATGGTGTTGTTTTTCTTGCCATATTATCTCTCTCTTCGTAATTGGATTTCAGGTGTATGTGTCTAACGTAATGCTGCTGCTGAAAGAGGGTATATTTCTCTCGATCACGATGTAATCGCCGGCGCCGTTTGAGCTGGCGATTGTTGTTTGTGTGTCTGCGGACTGGACGTCATGGCACCTCACCATGGCGCAAAACGCCGTGTACCTGTTTTCCTCTTCTCGTAATGAAGTACGTGCAATGAACGCTTTCAAAAAAAAAAAAATGCAGAAATTTCTAAAATGTGATATGCAACTCATTGCTACTATGCTAATGGCGCGAAATAGTTTCTGTGGATACTTTCTCCTTCTGTGAGCGCACGTTTAATTATCGCTAGGAATTTAGGAATCCATAGAGATTTTGGCCTTCTTTTCAGTCATAGGTACTACTTATGTGCTTACCCCTATCGGCTATCTGTATCCAGTATCCACAATGCTGGTCAACATATAGGATTTACTACAAGCTTTGCCATCATTGCTTCACAGCACATGATTAGCGAATACATGTCCTCAAGAAGCATATATGATCTAGGACTTACTGTTGCAGACTTGTTGTATGCACAGTTTGGTACGAAAATTTTGGCATCCCTCATTGATCATTATCTTTCCACTTTGCACAGGTCTCTGAATGGGTGAATCTCAAGGGTCACGTCAAATTTCTGCCAAAGGATCATGCTATTCATCTGGATTTAATTGGCCATATTCATGGAGCTGGAGCAGCAGATACCTACTTCAATAACCTATCTGACAAAGATAAGACAGAGAAACCCTATTGTGCACTTCTCAACTGCTACACACGAGAATGCTTGGTTGACAAAGCGTTGGCCCATTTTCAGAAGATGAAAGAGCTGGGTCTCGTGTTCGCCGCACTCCCGTACAACAACCTCATGAGCCTCTATACCAACATAGGGCAGCATGAGAGGGTCCTTTTGGTGATTGCAGAAATGAAGAGCAATGGGATTGTTCCTAACAAATTTAGTTACAAGATATGGATAAATGCCTATGGCACAAGAGCTGACTTTTTTTGGGTTGGAGAACACCCTGGAGGAGATGGAATGTGCGCCTCAAGTTGTTGTTGACTGGAATACCTATGCTGCTGTTGCAAGCAAGTACATTAAGGGTGACCTAAGGGAGAAGGCATACTCTGCCTTACAGAAAGCAGAGGCAAAAATGGATCAAATGGATTCTGGTGCCTATAGTTACTTGATTCCCCTGTATGGCCACCTTGGGGACAAATCAGAGGTCAAGAGGCTATGGGCACTACAAAAGTTGAACTGTAAGAGGTATTTCAACAAGGAATACATGAACATGCTTGCAGTGCTTGTGAAGCTTGATGAGATCACGGAAGCTGAAGACTTGCTGAAAGAGTGGGAGTCCAGCAAAAATGCATTCGACTTCAGAGTTCCAAGTATCCTGCTCAAAGGATACTGCCAAAAGGGTTTGCTGGACAAGGCTGAGGCTCTGCTGGAAGGCTTCTTGACAAAGGGTAAGAAGCCTTCTTCAACCGGCTGGGCGATTGTGGCAAGTGGCTATGCGGAGAAAGGTGATGTCGCGAAAGCTTATAAACTGGCCAAAAATGCACTCTATATGTGTGCCCCTAATTCTGGCTGGATCCCTAGTTCTCCGATGATTGAGAAGATACTTAAGTATCTTGGGGATGAAGGGGAGGTCAAGGATGTCGAAGCTTTCATTGATCTGCTGAAAGTTACTATGCCAGTGAACTCTGATATGACCGATGCGTTGTCAAGGGCTCGTGCGAGAGAAGAAAAGAAAGCTGAAGAGGCAACGGAAGCTGCTCATGAGGATATTATTACCTGACCTTGATTGTCAGTGAAATGGTGTTTCAGTACTATATACCCCCCCCCTCCCAATAAGAATCTCGGTACGAGGTTCATGATGAGTTTTACTATCTGTAGAAAGTATCAGTACCATTTGTGTCTCCAAATAAGTTTAGTATGAAATTATATTTAGCGATTCATCTAATGATTTAAAATTATGTATTTAGAAAAAAATCAGACCATGAGGGGTAGTAGCATATACATGCCAGTACTTATGCTTGGTGCAATGCTGGCCTCACGCCGAGCGCCATTATCCATGGAAAATGCTCCTCCAGCAGAAAATTTTTAGATTTTTCTGGATTTGTCCACCTTTTTCTTGAGCAATTTTTTAAGTTTCCATAGATAATTTTATGAGATCTAAATATTTTATTTTAATTTGTTATATCCCAAATATATCCAAGAATCTTTTTTCATGGTTTAAAAGCTTCGAGACGTTTTGTATGGTTTAGTTTGAGGGAAACCTTAACAATTATGTATCGGTTTTTAATAAACTAATAAATTGGACAAACCCGTCTTCGAAACCACGCCAAACCAGAACATAGAGGTAATTTGACTGCTTTTATTAGTTCACGTAGGTTGACAAGGGAAAAAATCAATGGTAACTCAGGAGAATAGAAATTTTTTTTTCCCCTTTCTGCAAGGGTTTCAAGGAGAGGGGCCGACGAGAATTGGGTCCAAAACCGAAATGGCTAAAGCCCAAATTCCAAAAAAGAGAGACCCAAACCCACCTACTGGCGCTATACGGCCTACGCCAGGTCAGCGCCAAGCCGCCAGCCCGCCACCCGCCGCGCTATTCGCCATGGCCTCGTCGTCTCTCTTCACCGCGGCGCGCCGCCTGCTCAGCCTCGGCCGCCGCGGGGCTCCTCCCGTTCCCGCCCTCTCGCGCCTTTGCCTCAACGTCTCCGAGCAACAGCGCGGAGGAGGGAACGCCGCGGGCGCGGCCGCCGACGCTGGGGTCCACGCTGTGGCCGCTGGGCGACCCGGGCACACTCCTTGTGCCGGAGATTGAACGGTGGGCGGCGCTGCCTGGAAACCGCCTCCGACCTGTTGATCTCCAACAAATCATCAGGGAGCTGCGCAAGCGCCGCCGCCACGGCCAGGCCCTCGAGGTAGATACGCCTCTCCTCCATTCCATTCTAGTGTCGCTTGTTGAGTTGTTGTCATTGGCGCTTGTAAGGTGTTCGATGAAATGATATTGGGGGATGCTGTTGTTTTTCTTGCCATATTGTCTGTCTCTTCGTATTTGCATTTGAGGTGTCTGTGTATGATGTAATGCTGCTACAGAAAGTGGATAGATTTCTCTCGGATGTAGTGCAGAAATTTCTAAAATGCGATATGGAACTCATTGGTACCATGCTAACCCCGTGAAAGAAAAAAAATATTTTTTTGTGGATACTTTTTCCTTCTCTGAGCAATATCTATAGAACTGATACAAAGAGGGCAACTTGAATTGTCGCTAGGAATTCAGGAGTGCAGAGAGATTTTGGGCTGCTTTTCAGTCATATAGGTACTACTTACGTGCTGACCCCTATCTGTATCCACAACCACAATGCTGGTCAACATGCAGGATTCGATACAAGCTTGGCCATCATTGCTTCATAGTCATGGCACATGATTAGTGAATACATGTCCCCTGGAAGCATATGTTACTAGGAATTAGTGTTGCAGACTTGCTGTATGCACATTTTGTACGAATTCTTGGCATCCCTCATTGATCATTGCCTTTTCACTTTGCTCAGGTCTCTGAGTGGATGAATCTGAAGGGCCACGTCAAATTTCTGCCGAAGGATCATGCTGTTCACCTGGATTTAATCGGTCATATTCATGGAGTTGGAGCAGCAGAGACCTACTTCAATAACCTATCTGACAAAGATAAAACAGCGAAGCCCTATGGTGCACTTCTCAACTGCTACGTACGAGAACTATTGGTCGACAAAGCATTGGCCCATTTTCAGAAGATGAAAGAGCTGGGTTTCGCGTTCTCCGCACTCCCCTACAACAACATCATGAGTCTCTATACCAACATAGGGCAGTATGAGAAGGTCCCTTCAGTGATGGCAGAAATGAAGAGCAATGGGATTGTTCCCGATAATTTCAGCTATAGAATATGCATAAATTCTTATGGCACAAGAGCTGACTTTTTTGGGTTGGAGAACACCCTGGAAGAGATGGAATGTGAGCCTCAAATTGTCCCTGACTGGAATACCTATGCTGTCGTGGCAAGCCACTACATTAAGGGTAACCTAAGGGAGAAGGCATACTCTGCCTTACAGAAAGCAGAGGCAAAAATGGATAAAAAGTTGTTGGATGCCTATAGACACTTGATTTCCCTGTATGGCCACCTTAGGGACAAATCAGAGGTCAAGAGGCTATGGGCGCTGCAAATGTCGAACTGTAAGAAGCATATTAACACGGACTACGTCAACATGCTTGCAGCACTTCTGAAGCTCGATGAGATCGCAGAAGCTGAAGACTTGCTGAAAGAGTGGGAGTCCAGCAACAATGCTTTGGACTTCAAAGTTCCAAATGTGCTGCTCACATGGTACTGCCAAAAGGGCATGCTGGAGAAGGCCGAGGCGCTGCTCGACGGCTTCTTGATAAAGGGAAAGATGCCTCCTTCAGCCAGCTGGGGAGTTGTGGCAGTTGGCTATACGGAGAAAGGTGATGTCGCGAAAGCTTATGAGCTGACCAAAAATGCCCTCTATATGTATTCCCCTAATTCTGGCTGGATCTCTAGTCCTTCGATGATTGAGATGATACTTAAGTATCTCGGAGATGAAAGGGAGGTCAAGGATGTGGAAGCTTTCATTGATCTGCTGAAAGTTGCTGTACCAGTGAACTCTGATATGACCGAGGCTTTATCAAGGGCTCGTGCGAGAGAAGAAAAGAAAGCTGAAGAGGCAATGGGAGCTTCTCGTGAGTCGTGAGGATACTATTTACCTGAGCTGATTTTCTGTGAAACGGTGTTTCAGTACTGCTGTCTGATCATTTTATATACTTTACTACAAATCTTTTATTAGCAGTGGATTAGAAAGTAATTGCTACGTAATCTTGGTTAGCCTATATATATATATAGCGAAGAAATTAAGATGCAAGCACACACATGACACACGTGACTATATGATTTTGGAAGCAAGTAGTGTAGATGATATACACGCACACATACTTGACGAGTCAGGACTCATATAACAGTAATTGACATCAGATATGTTCAGCTTACGCGTGCTGAAAATTGGCAGCTGCGGATAGTCAGTTTGTCAGCGGCTTAGCGCCCTACGCCCTACCATGGCGGCCGCTCGCCCATGGACCATGCTCCCTCCACCATCGGGCCAGTGGGCCACTGAGAATGCAGGCATTTTCGGCCTGTTCGGTAAGCTTAATCGGGCCGATTTCTGTTAAGTCCACGGAGAAGCCAGGCGTCATCCAGCAGCTTATTGCGCCTGGTACCAGCAGCCCAACCCACACACCCAACTCACGTATACGGCATACTCCCTCCGTCCCTTTTTATTTGTCGCCGTGGGATGCGTGCCACAAGTTTGACTTGATTCTGAGAAAATACGCACAATATTTATATCTCCAAATAATTTTGTTAAAAAAACTAGATCCAAAGATCTTTCCAATGATATTAATTATGATACTAATCGATGATATTTATTATTTATTAAAATTGCCGGCATTTGTGTCTCGAGAAGCGAAGCGACAAATAAAAAGGGACGGAGGGAGTACCTCCCAAATGGTCCGCCGCCGTCGCAGATCGCGATCGCGATCGTCCGGTCCCCCGGCCCTTCTTTGGAGGAAGGTCGAGGTCCACCTCGGCGACGGCGATTCCACGGGCTCGGTGCGAGGCCACGGTCGTCGACTTCGGCTCCGTGAATGGCCCCAGCGTCCGCGACTACACCGCCACATACTCGCACCTCGTCGCCAACGATGGTCGCAACGCCCTCACGGAGGTCTTCCCGTCCGGCCCGGTCCGGCCCGGCCGCCGCCCGAACACCGTCCCCCGTCGCGGTTCCACCTCCACGACATCGTAGAGGCGTTCCACTACGGCGTGGTGGGCGGGCATCGTCATGTCCACCCTCGACTCCCCCGACAACGACCCCGGCGCCTCCGCCTCCGCCCACGATCACCGTCGGCTTTCCCATCACCGAGCGAGGCCGCCGAGTTCCCGACACACCTCGTCCGGCCCCGACGTGACTACGCCCACGGCCTACCCCCCGGACCACGCCGACGGGCACTGGGTCCCCCGGTTGTCGGCGATGGCTGCCCCCAGCCTACAAGCTCCGGGTGTTCAAGGTCGGCGAAAAGGTCGAGTGGGGAGGCACCGGTCTTCTACGGCTACTCCCGGTACCCCCCCCGTGGTGAAGGTCATCGATGACCTCGGCTACGCCGTGGACTACGAGGGGGGGAAGGCCGCGGAGTACGTCCATTGGCAGTTCATCAGGCCGGCTTTAGAACACTTCTGCAGGGACAGTGAGAGTGAGTTGCAGCTGGAGCCTGGCATTGAGGTCGAGGCGTATTGTAGAGGTGCGTGGTCGCTGGGAGAGGTGGACAGGGTCATCAAGGGGAAGTGGAAGTATAAGGTCATTGTCGGTGACAAGAAGGAACATCGGCTGGTGACCAAGGTGGTGGAATTGCTTAAGCCCATAAACAATTGGAACGATTGGATCGGCAATCAAAGGAGGATTAAGACATCATTAGCTTACTTGAGGAGAGCGTCCATGTCTGGAGGAAGTCCAAGGTCACCTGTTGATGTGCATGTGACATCCAATGGCGATGAACAACACAGTCATGATCCTAAATCTCCAGCCACCAAAAAGTCAAGGAAAGATCTGGAGCAGTTGGATGGCATATTAGCTGAAGGTTCAGAACATAGCCCACATTGCTCATTGGTGATGGGCACACCTTTGTCTGAATAGAACGGAAATGATCACGTGTGTGCAGATTATTCTGCTACTCAAGTGTAACACCCTGGTGTTACGTTAACCTAAACCCCACCATGTCATCATATTATGCATTAAGCATCATGTTTATTAATTCATTAATCACCAAGCATCAAGTGCATTAGAGCATGTCATGGTGTTAATGATCCTTGCATAAGTGATGTTTTGCCTTGTATGCTAAGCGTGTTTTGAGATGCTGATCATGATTGATGCTCACTAGTATAGCTTGCTATGCATGCCAATTAGAAGAATGTGGAAAAGCAATTAAATTTCACTTACATGCTTTATCAAGTTTATAAAAGTGATTAAACTAAAAAGCAACCTTGGAGTGATTAAGTGTTTGGCTAACCCCGACTCACACCCCAAACATGTTTTACAAGTCAATTATGTAAAAGCAAGAACTCAAGTTGAATTTGGAATTCAAATTCCAACCCTAGCTAGAAATGGTTGTGTTGGAGTTCGAATTTCATTTTCAATTTCTGGGAGCTAACCATAATTAATTTTCTAAATAAAAGTTGTTAACCAATGGAACTATTTCAAAGTATGAACTTTGTACTTTGAAAGTGTACTATTGGTTGGGTTTGAAAAAAAGTACCACAACACCATTAATTAATTGCCCAAAGATTCAATTTGAAATTCCTTTTCAAAAGCTTGAATTTCAAAGGTGCTTTACCCCTTTCTCAATTTCATCTCAAAATATTCAAAATTTGGGAAAACTTCTAAAATACAGTTTGTGTATCTCTCAGAGCTCTACAAGTTTGGTAAATAAAGTTTTTCAAGTTTTTTGAATAAAATCAAAAAGTAATTTCAAAAAGTTCTTTAAATGGGAAATTGTCCCCTTTTTGATTTTAAACCCCAATTCAAAATCTATGCAATTTCAGGAACTTTCTAAATAAAAGTTGTAGATCTTGAGAAATGGAACAACTTTTATTTTTGGAGATTTTCATCTTTTATTCAAAATTTGAAAGTAATTTTGAAACCCCAAAAGTTGGAAATTTAAATCCTTTTTCAATTTCAAATTGCAAATTCAAAAATATTTGAAATTTGATGAAACTTCTTTAATAAAAGTTATAGAGCTCATTGTTTTGCACAACTCCTATTTTGGAAATTTTTTGAGTTTCTATATAATTTTGGAAGTAATTTCTGAAAAGAGAAGGGATGAGGTGTGCGCTCTAATGTGAACCGAAAGGGGGGGGGCCAAAATTCATCTCCTCCTCTCTGCCCATGCCGCCGACCGCCGCCGTGGCTTCACCTCTGGTTTTTCTTCGCGCCATGCCACACCGTGAGCGGTTCCAGTGGCCTCGCCGGTGTGCTGGCCACCCCTAGAAGCATCGGCTTCACCTTTAAAAGCCCATAGCACCGGCGCCGTCGCTCTCTTCTCTCCCCTGCTCCACCGCCATGCTTGCCACGCGCCGGCGAAATTCGCCGACGATGCTTCACCTCAGCCCTGCAGCCCAAGCACACGATCCCGCAACACCTCTGCGCACCGGTTGCACCCACCCGCGCCTCACATCACTGCCGAAGTTAGCCGCGCAACCCTCTTCTTCCTCGCGAACGGCCGTAGCGCCACCGTGAGCCCGTTCGCCGTGGCCAAGCTGTCCAGGGCACTCCGCACCGAGCCAATCCTTGCCCCAGCTCCGCCTTGACATGTTGATTACCGTCGGTCCGGTCGAGAGCACTTCACCGCCACGGCCTCACCGGAACGCGGTTGCACCGCCGCCGCTTCATCTCACCGCGGCTAGTTCCCTCCGTCACTCCTCCGCCCCGAACTAACACAGCCAGGAGGTTCGCCTTGACACCTTGGTGCTCACCGAACCATTAATTCCACTTCTACCGTCGCCACATCGCCGGAACGCCATCGCGCCGCTGTTCCTCCTCCGCCGTGCCGCCATGGCCATCGTTGAGCACGAGCCGACCCCTAATCCACCCAACTGTGGCAGAACCTTCTAAATTATATGGCCCACAAGCACCGACATTGTCCCTAAGACCTCTCATTAGCCGTAATTGTGCACCACATAATCTAGAATGTTCCGTCGGGTGAATCCCCCGATAAACCACGATCACTCGGGATCGATACTTACGAGAGATATCACGGTATTACAACAGTTTTCATATACAAATACGTAGTAGCGGAAGACTTACAATAACTTAATTTACAAACCCTTTACAAAACTTATACAAACCGAGTGTTATTATTACAAACCGGCGGAAGTATCATTATATAACTTTATTACGAGATCACACAACCAAAGTGCCCCGCCTGGAGGCCACTCAATTCACTCCTCATCGGTTACTTCTTCGACAACCGTCATGCAACAAGGGCCGTAGCACTCTTGTCCATGCGGTTCACCCGCAATGAGGGGTTGAACAAACCCCGAGTACAAAAAGTACTCCGCAAGACTTACCCGACCAAAAAAGTAGGGAGAAGACTCGGGAATGCCGGCTAATAGGAATCAAGGTGAGGCTTTAGCAAGATCAAAAGACACCCTTTTTGCAAAAAGGAGACTAAGCACATCCTTACTTTAACAATCACTTATCAAACATAGGCCGGATTCAAAACTCTCATACTCGGACTTTCATTATTACTACGATGCGGGACTCGGATCACGGCTCCCATATCGTGGAGCACACGGCGATTCGAATCGCTTTATATACCCAAATGGGGCTTCCTAGCCACACGATGTATGCAGGACTCAACATCTTACATACATCAACTCAACGCTTAGATTTCTCCATACTAGCACGGGTGCACGGTACACCACCTCACTACGGCCGCTCGGTCACGCGGGCGGTGCGCATCGTAGGATGGGTACACGCTACTATCCGTTCTAGTAACGAATAGTCCAAGTGGAGCTTACCGCCATTAGCATGCGACTAGTACTATCCAATAACCTCATGATCCCGGCGCCAAACAACGGACGGTCCTTAACCGACACAAGTGGGCGACACTACATCGGGGCAATAGCCCCTCCCGATGCAATTCACTCCACCGGCGTCTCGAGTTACTCATCATCATGTTCTTGTTGTATACCATTGACCCCGTCGGAACAAGGATAAACAACAAGCAACATCAGGTTTTTCGTAAATTCCCTTCGGGGAGTATTGTTATCACCTTTCGAAAACAATTTATTAAAACCTACACTAGTAGCAAGGCTATGCGCAACTAAGCATTTCGAAATCAAAAACAGTGTATAGGGTAATGTAACAAGGTACGATAAATGCATCAAAATAGGATAGCACACAACTCCTACACCTAATGCATTATATCATCACATGAAATCATAAAAACTTTCGAAATACAAGGACGGGTTTGAATGCATCCGGGGCTTGCCTTGGGGCTCGAAGAAGTGAGGCTCAGTTACCCAATCACCAGGATCAGATCCAACCTCTTCGGAAACCAGGAGGCGGCTCGACTTCCTCCTCGGACCCGGCGACTACACGATAAAGATGCATGATTACAATGCAATAAACAAAAAGAGCATGCGATAATGATGCAACGATTATTAGTCGATCTTGAGTACAACTTTCCTTCACGGCAACCTTGCACTAAGAAGGTATAACTAGCGTCGACGACGACGGACTAGCGATACGCAATCAACATGAAATGCCGAAGGTCATTAGGGTTAATGACCTAGGGTCATCACTCAATCCCAAAATCAAGCAACCCTAATGGTGATTAGAGTGATTACTAATTTATTGACCATTTTTACAGTTGTTGAAAGCCACTAATTAACTTGCTAATTGGGAATTAATTAAACCCTAACTAATTAAAGAATTAACTAATTAAACATGATTAATTAAGGAATTAATTAAGCCTAATACAAAACTTAATCAAAACAGGATCAAACTTTATAATTAAGATCATCATCACCTAATTAGCACACAAAACAAATTTCATAATTTTTGGACTTATATTTTAATTATTAAAAATCATGGAAGTTGCATTTATCAATTTAAAGGGCAAATTAAAGCACAATTAAATTTTATTGGAAAACCATGGTTAGCATTTTTCCTGGACAGAGAATATCACAGAACACACACACATTTTTTTGTCACATTTTTTATCTGCCCAAATAAAATTACATCAAAAGGTGAAAACTAGTTTGAGAAAATCAAAAAAGAAAAAGGAAAACATTTTCTCCCTCTCCCGGGCTCCTTTGCGGCGGCCCAAACGCCCGCGGCCCGGCGCTTGGCCTTGCGCCCGCGCTCTCCCTCTCTCTCTCTCACGGCCCGACGGGCCGACCCGCTGTCGGCTCTTTCCTCCTCCCCTCTTCTCTCCGGCGTGCGCGGTGGCGGCGATTTAAGACCGACGGCGCGCCACGGCCCACGACTGCCCTTCCCGGGCTCTGGCGAACCTATCAAGCTATTAGATGACCTCAACGGCTCACCGGGGCGGGTGCAACGGGCGGCCGAGGCGGGCGACGGCGCTCGGAGCTCGTCGGAGCGATGGTGTTTCGGCGAACCACGGCAAGACCGACGCAACCAACACCCTGGACATACTCAGAGGCTCACCCAGACTTCAAAACAACGTAAGCGGCGATCGGGAAGATGGTCGGAGCAAGATCAATGGGCGGTGACAGCGGCTACTGGCGGCGTGCACCGAGGGAGATGGTGGTGTTCGGCGTCGGGGGATCTGCCGCAAAAACCGACGAGCCGACCATGATCGAGAGAGGTTAGGTGAAGCTGTAGAGGCAATCGGTGAGGGTGGAGATGCTCGGAGCTGCGCTGACCAAGATGGAGATCACGGCGGCGGCCTTTCACCGGCCGTGGAGAAGACGGCGGTGGTTAGGGCAAAGGCGACGGCGACAAGCGCCGCTATTTGGTGAAACGATTTGCGCAACGAAGTTGCGGAGCAGAGGCAACGGCAATTGGACAGCGATGCTTTGTGTGGTGCTCGAATTAGACAGAGGAATGGCGGCGGTCGACGGTGAGCGGGGAAGAAGAAAGGAGGCGTCGACGGTAGGTGCACGGTTTTTATAGTCTAGGGGAGTGCTCGGCAAGTGGGCGGGGTCTTGGCCGGCCGAGCTGGTTGGCGGCGGGAAAAGAACGGAACGCGAGAACGGCCACGGCGGCCGTCGGGCCGGCCGGCCGGCATGGGCACCGAGCAGCTGGCATGCACCCCCTGTTCCTTTACTGTAGCACCAGGACACCTTGCTTTTTTCTCTTTCAAAATTAAACCCAAAATTTGAACTGAACAGTAAAAACTTCCAAAATATCAATTGTGTAACTTTTCATGCTCTACAACTTTGATTAAAGGAGTTTGATCAGAATCAAGTTAGTATTTGAATTTGAAATTCAAATTTGAAAAGGGAAAAACCTAACATTTGGGATTTCAAAATTACTTTCAAATTTTGAATAAAAGATGAAAATCTCAAAAATAAAAGTTGTTCCATTTCTCAATATCTACAACTTTCATTTAGGAAGTTTTTCATGAAACCCAATAATTTGTGAATTGAAGTTTAAAACTTAAAAGGGGACATTTTCCAATTCAAATAACTTTTGAAATTAGTTCAAATTTTATTCAAAAACTTGAAAAACTTTGTATACCAAAGTTGTAGAGCTCAAAGAGATGTACAAACTGTATTTTTGGAGTTTTCCCAAATTTTGAATATTTTGGGGTGAAATGGTAAAGGGGCAAAAACACTTTTGAAAATCTCCCTTTTGAAAGGTTTTTGAAATTGAATTCTTGGGCAATTAATTAATAATGTTGTGACACTTTTCAAAACTCAACCAATGGCACACTTTCATAGTACAAACTTCATACTTTGAAATGGTGCCAATGGTTAGCAACTTTTATTTAGAAAATTTATTAAAGTTAGCTCATCAAATTTGAAAATGATATTCAAATTCCAACACTTAGCCTCTCAAGCTAGGGTTTGGGATTTGAATTCCAAATTCAAATTTGATTCTTTCTTACACCTCATTTGACTTGTAAAACATGTTTGGGGTGGGAGTTAGGGTTAGCCAAACACTTGCAAACATCAAGGTTGGTTTTAGTTGATTATTTTTATAACCAAAATTAAAATTGTGAGTGGAATTTAAATATCAACACATACACATGTGACATAGAAAAGCTCAAATCAAACCCTAGAATTGTAAACTCATTTTAAATGTTTGATTTAGGGTTCTCTAATCATGGATGCTTATGCAATGATGATGATGACATGGCAGGTTTTGGTTAACGTAACAGGGGTGTTACACCAACCGAGGCCATAGACGGGTGCAGCAGGCGATGGCGACCACGGTGGTGCCACCGTCATCGCGGGAGAGCTTCGCCCGGCGACGAGCTCCGCCGTGCACCCGCCGTCGGACTCAGTGTCAAGGCCGGCAGAGGCGGGGTTGACCCCTGGCCCGCGTGTCAGCGAGAGTGGGTAAGGAGGAGAGGAGTGAGAAAAGACGAGGAAGAAGAGGAGGGGCTGGCTGGGCCGGGCTGTAGCCGGGCCAGTTGGACCGCGCCCGAGCGGGCTGCACAAGAGTCCGTGGAGAAGAAGTAATGTTTGTCCTTTTCCTTTTTGATTTTAAATGTTGATTTTGTTATTTTGATAATTAAATATTCTGGGCAAATAAAAATATGACAAAAATATATGTATGATCCTCATGTTGTGTAGTTTCATAGAAAAATATGTGTTGGCCTTGTTAATTATTTTGGGTATGCTTAATAATTGTCTCTTTTAATTAAGAAATGCTTAGTGTTTGATTTTTGTAGAGTAATATATGCATCCAAAAATCATGAAAATTTATGAGCAAGCTTTTCATGTTAAGGGTGACCTTCACAAAAATTTGTGCACTGTTTTGAGCAAGTTTACTTTTATAATTAATTTTCACTTTGTTTAAAGCCTGTGAAAATGATTAATAAAGCAACCATTAATTAATTAGTTGACTAATTAAATGTTGGTTGATTTATAGATTTGTTTGGAGACCTTGGATCAACAAAACATCTCTGGTCCAAGGCATGATCATGCATAGTTATATGTAGAGTTACTCACATGTTTACATAAATGATAAATGCCTAAAGTAATTTATTATATGTTTCACTTAGATTGATTCCCTTTTGGTATAATTTGAAGACCATGCACCATTACTACCCTAATGATTCATGGCTTGATTGTGTGGTGTTACTATTGGGTATCATCACATGTGTACTTGCATAGTAATAGTTATCATCACATGTATATAAGTAGTTAATTACTTAGTAAGTTTAATTAGCGGCTTTCAACAACTGTAAAAATGGTTAACAAATTAGTAGCTAACCTTA
This sequence comes from Chrysopogon serrulatus, assembly GCA_015844335.1. Taxonomy (NCBI): domain Eukaryota; kingdom Viridiplantae; phylum Streptophyta; class Magnoliopsida; order Poales; family Poaceae; genus Chrysopogon; species Chrysopogon serrulatus. The sequence continues at coordinate 86,689 of JADLZL010001497.1, forward strand.
ATCATTATAGAGTTGATTGAGTTTGGGATTGAGTGATGACTCTAGGTCATTAACCCTAATGACCTTCGGCAACTTACCTTGATTGCGTATTGTTAATCGATTCTCGTTAATACTATTTATGATCTTTTGATGCAACTTTACCGTGAAGGAAAGTTGTACTCAAGTTAATATTAAGTTGAGTTGTTTCATCCATGTTGCCCCGCATCATGCATCATGGCATGCATCCCATCATGTCAAACATAACATTAAAGCTCGTATCATTTGTTTATGTATAGTTTACGTGCGGGCAAAGTATAGCAATGATCAAGTTCGGAGAAGGTGTTTCCAGAAGAAGATGCCCAGAGGTGTTGGTGCCATCTGACCTGTGTGATCCTCCCGAGGATCCTAACCTTCTTCGCAACGCAGGCAAGCCCCGGATGCATTTAAACTTTCCCTTGTATTTCGAAAAGCTTTATATTTTATGTTCCAGATATGATGCATTAGGTATTAGGAATTGTGTGATATCCTACTTTGATGCATTTACCGTATCTTGATATATTACCCTGGATATATGTTTTGATTTCGAAATGCTTAGTATACGCTTAGCCTTGCTACTAGAGTAGGGTTTTGATAAACTGTTTCCAAAAGTGTGATAACAATACCCCCTGAGGGGAAGTTACGAAAACCTGATGTTGCTTGTTGTTTATCCTTGTTCCGACGGGGTCAAGGGTACACAACAAGGGCATGATGATGAGTAAATTGAGACCGGGTGGAGTGACTTGCATCAGGAAGGGCTAGTGCCCTGGTGTAGTGTCGTCCACTTGTGAGTCGGTTAAGGACCGTCTGTTGCGTTGATCCTGTGGTCAAGAAGGTTATTGGATAGTACTAGTCGCATGCTAATGGCGGTAAGCTCCCTTGTATGATTCATGCGAGAACGGACAACCGGGACGGGAAGTAGCGTGTACCGACACTACGAGCGCACCGTCGACGGTCAGACTGACGGCGTAGGGAGATGGTGTACTGTACTCTCGTGGCTAGGACCCGTTCTGTCAGGGAGAAATGCAAGCGTGAGTTGATGTATGTAAGATGTTCAGTCCTGCATACATCGTGTGGCTAGGAAGCCCCAGCTGGGTATATAAAGCGATTCGAATCGTCGGTGCTCCACGATATGGGAGACTTGACCAAGCGTCAGCATCGTAGTAATGATGAAAGTTGTGGAGATTGGAAAGTTTTGAAACCGTTCCATGGTTTACAAGTGTTTGCTATAGATTAGGATAACCTAGATGGATAGCTTAATAATAACTGGTAACATCTATAAGATAAAAAGTAAGGATCAACATTAGTCGCTTTTCCGCAAAGGTGTCTTTGATTCTTGCTAAAGCCTTACCTTGTTTCCTATCAACCAGTATTTCTGAGTCTTCTCCACTCTTTTCTGTCGGGTAAGTCTTGTGGAGTACTTTTTGTACTCGGGGTTGTTTGACCCCCAAGCATGGCGTTGACTAGTGTTGCTGACTTCGGTTATACCAGTGGGCTTGACATGATCGAATATCTCCAGTCTAAGAGGTTCTCTCGCAGGTGATCTATAGTTCTTTCTTACTTCCGCAAACTCAGTTAAATTTTGTTTAATTAAACTCTGATCAAGTGTAGTCATATCTTTTATAAATCTTCCGCTACTCTGTTGTATTTGAATAAAAACGGTTGTAATACTACAATATCTTGTAAGAAGTCGATCCTGGAGGATCGTGGTGTCATCGGGGTTTCACCCGACAGAACATTCTGAGTTATGTGGTACGCAAGTATGGCTGATAGAGGTTTTAGGGACAATGTCAGGTGCTTGTGGGCCATATAATTTAGAAGGTTCTGCCACATCAAGTAACAAAAAGCAACCATGTTGTGGAAACAACCATCACATTTCTTGATTATCGGGTCGAACAGGCTGGTGGGGAAGTGGATCAGCAGGTGGTGGGGAAAGTGGATGAGAGCTTGGTCTTTCTACACCGTCTTCCGGATGCTGGGAGCTCAAAGCCCACCATGGACAGTTCTCCATTGAGGAGCTGCTCATCTTCTGAGATCACATTGCCTTCACCACAACCTCTTTCCTCATTGAGGCCGGCTGATGAACATCTGCTCAAGTCCCCAAATTGCAGTGGCAACCGAAGGAGGATTGTGGTTGCTAAGAGACTCGTTAACTTGAGGACACTGTCCATGTCTTGTGAAAATCCAAGCTTCCCTGTCGATGTGACATCCATTGGTGATGAATACAGTCATGATCCTGGATCTTCGACCACCAAAAAGTCAAGGAAAGATTTGAAGCAGCTAGATGGCATATTAGCTGAAGGTTTGGAACATAGCTCAATGGTGATCCAACAGGCTGGTGGGGAAGTGGATCAACAGGCTAGTGGGGAAGTGGATGAGAGCTCGGGCTTACTACGTCATCTTCAGAATGCTAGGAGCTCACAATCCACCATAGACAGTTCTCTATTTAGGAGCTGCTCAGCTTCTGAGAGCTTGTTGCCCTCACCACTGCCTGATGGTTAGCCTCTGTTTGTCAAGAGCTCACCTTTGTGGCCTCAAATTGAAGCAATGGATGTGTTTAGTGCATATCCTCAATGACCGCATTTCCTTCTAGAATTTCCCCAACAATGCATGAAGGAATGGCGTTAGGTCTGATGGCTGTATTTTCCGACTTAGTGAGGATTATAAGGAAAGTAAACATACACAACAGCATGGAATGGTTTGAGGACAAGTTCAGTATACTCCATCTTCTGGGGGGACATGGATTTAGTGCCCAATCTTTGCATAGCACCCTGACCAAATTGGTCAAAATCAAATCTCAACGTGCTATTTATCTTGGAGAAATGGACAAGCTGGACATAGAGATAGAGGTGGAGACAGCTTCATTAACCCGTGATATAGCTGAGCTCCAGCAGAAACTTGGGTGTCTTCGCCAGGAAATTCAGATGATTGCAGCGGAGATGGAAACTAAAGGCACAAAGCTCTCTATATTCAAGTCTGAGCAGAGCAAGCTCAAGGAAGCCTATGGCGATGCAAAACGGGAGTTTCACAGTGTCTTGGCTGCACTGCCTGGAAGCAGCTAACATGATGCGTCAGTTTTTGAAATCATTTCAGTGCTTCTGACATCTATTTATGCTTCGGGGTTGTAGGTCTTAGGGTCATCTAGGTATTGCAGTGGGTGGGTTGGATTGTTATAGATTTTGTTGTTCTAGTTTGGAGACCTTGGGGGCACATCCCTTCTTCACCCGCTTGGTCTTTGTAGGATCCCCTTGCTGGGTTTTGTTTGCAGGACTGCTCCAAAGCCTTGAGCTAGAATTTGATTGTGTCTCTTGTCCATGTTATGTGATTTTGCTGTGTTGGCTGCTCTCCTTGCATGTGACTTCCTGCATCTCATCCAATTTTGCCTTTCAGTCGAATCTCCTCCCTCATTCTGGGGTTCATTTTCACGACTTGTGCAATTGTCCATGGGGAAAGTTATTTGTTGGTTTCATCTTCTTCTTTTTTTTTGTTTTTTTCAGGCCTTATAGTCACAGCAAATTTCTCTTCTGATGATTTGCTAGGCTAGCTGTCAGTTAGGTACTACTGGGCTCTACCATAGGAAATCATTTTCCTAATTGCCTTCATCGCATTGTGCACGCTAGGTGGCACACGCAATGCATTATTTGACTGATTTCACAAATTCAGATGATAGATGAGTTCTGTGCATCAATCAACAATTGGCGTCTTAAATTCAATTGTCATCTCTGTTACAGTTTCAGACTGCTTGCATCAGAAATGCACCTGGCCACATCCATCATTTATAAGGTGTCATATATAGCTCTGTACTACAATTGTTAGGAGCAGAATTCTGTTAAAAAAAATGTTATGAGCAGAGACTGTTAGTATCTGTAGCCTGACACAATGCCACTGTAGGTAACCATGTATTTGTAACTAGAGTGTGCTCTCAAATCTGACCACTCGGCCAGTGCTAACATTCTACTGCATGATGATTATGATTTATGAATTGATTAAGAGCAGGTATCAACAGCTGCACCGACTATATTATATATACATGTACATGTGTGACTCACCGTAATAAACGTTCGCGTTGCATACTTGATACATAGACATGACATGATGTCTTGCTGATCTCATTCACCCCTGGTCCGCAGCAAGAAGACGCTCAGCTCCTGAGGTGGGCTGCCGCCGGCGGTGCCGCCGGGGCTGATGAGGTGGTACGACACGGCGTCCCTGGAGCCGACGACCCTCTCGTACGTCGCCCGCATGTACAGCACCTCCCCGGCGCCGTCCTGCTGCGTGTTTCCATCACCGCTGGGCCCTTCCAGCGCCAGCGCCGGCGGGAGCGCGCCGACGCCGGTCGTCATGGTCCGCATGCTCTCCAGCACGCGGCGGTCCCACTCCGTCGGCGGCCGCCGCAGGGCGTGGCCCACGTCGCGCCCGTTACAGGACGCCTTCCACACGTTCCGGTACGCGCCGTGCTGGTCGCCGCCGCCGGTGCCGGTGCCAGTGCGGTGGCACTCGAGCGCGATGCGGAGGAGGCCGGAGCCCATCTCGGTGGCGAGGGACTGCATGGGCACGGACAGCTCGAAGAGGAACGGCGGCGGCACCGCGGCGTCGCGCTGCACGCAGAAGGTGACGCGGCCGGTGCGGCGGCCGAAGATAGTGCCCACGATGACGGTGCAGTGCTTGTTGCCGTCGTCCTTCTCCTGCTTCTCCTTCCTGGCGATGATCGAGGCGGCCGGGTCGATGATGCTCTCCGAGTTGTTCTGCTCCTCCGCCGCCGCCGCTGCCGGCTGCTGCTGCTGCTGCTGCTGCCGGCGTTCCGGGAAGGAGAAGCTGAGGCGGCTCCTGGCGGCGTCGCTTGACTGCTGCTGCTTGCCGGAGGAGACGCAGGAGTTGAAGATCGGTGCAATGCACAGGAAGTTGGATGCCCCTGACTTGTTCTTCTTCATGCTGAATCGATGAATTCAATTCCTGCCGCCACCAACTTCAACCAACTGCAGTGTGTCGATCCCAAGATGCACAAAAGATAAAAAGGCGCGATTGCAAAAAATTCTAGCAGCAGTTTGCTGTTGGTAAAAAGATGCTGTTCTTGACATATATGGCAAGCAGGGATCGAAATGTATGTGTAGGCAGGCTCCAAGAAGTCAAGAACCCTTGTAGTTATATATATTGATGAGCAAATGCATGGGAATAGCTGTTTCTCATGCGGCATCACGTATGTGACAAATGACAAAAATATCGACTTGTTTTCTCAGTCTAGCTATGCGACTATGCTGCTAAATTTACTAAGCCAATTTGTTCATTGGATGAAACGGGCCGGAGCTGTGCTTTCTATGCGTCTTGTTCGTCGCTTTTACCAAAGCTTACCATGGCACTGCTTGCCTTACAGTAAACAAAACGCAAACTGCTCAACTGAAATTAAGGGCTTTTTAATCAATTTTCCTATAGTTCAAATAAAAATCATGGTAAAGCTTTTTAAGCTTTTTACTGTCAATTTAATTTTATTATTATTTGACTATATAAAAAATTTTAAAATTTTCTCTAAGATCCTTTTAACTATATTAATTGGTTATATAATATTGTTGTCTGAAAATCATTCAAAAATTCAGATACCAACTGAAACATAGCAACTCTCTTTTTGAGTGTCGTGTTTTGGATACACGCTCTGGCAGACTGGCAGATGCATGTTTGCCAAAACCTGTTCATATGTGAACACTGGCAGGGACAATACTAGGTTTTAAATCAAGAGTAAAATTCACCACCGGCCCCTGAACTTGGCAGCCGGTGTCATCCCGGTCCATGAACTTGTAAAAAGCTAATTGTGGGTCCCTAAACTTGGTCGGCAGTGTCATTCTGATCCCTAAACTTATAAGGTGATCACTGCTAATCCCTAAACTTGATCAGCAGTGTCATCTAGGTCCATAAACTTGATTTTGAGTCTTATCTGAGTCAAAATAGGATAATCTAAAAACTTTATTTTAAAAATGATTCATTACTTTTCAATATTAGCTCCAATGAAGACAAACTTTATAACAAAATTGTAGCCCTCAACGTGATCTAAAACTTTATAGTTAAAATTTTCTTAAATTAAAACTATTTAGGATCCAAAAATATTGTTTATTGTTTATGAATTTTGAAATTTGAAATTTGAAATTATCAAATAACCTTGAATATTGACAAGATCTATATAAATGTTATAGTTCTCAATACCGTCTACTATTTTATATTTGAAAAGTATTTTCTTTGAAGTTATTTAGGATCCTAAAATATTATTGTAAATTTCTGATTTTAAAATTTAAAGTTTAAAACTTTTCAACTACAATATTTTAGAACACTAAATGACCTCAAATAAAAAAATTATCAAGTACAAAGTTGTAAATCTTATTGAGAACTATAATTTTTATATGGATCATATCAAAATTCAAGATTTTTTAATAATTTTAAATTGAAATTTCAAAATCTATAAATATACAACAATAGGGACCCTAAACAGTTCTAATTTAAAAAAGTTTCAAATGTAAAGTTGTAGATCACGTGGAGGGCTATAATTTTGTTATAAAGTTTGTCTTCATTCGAGCTAATATGAAAAAGTAATGAATTATTTAAAAAATTAGATTATCCTATTTTGACTCAAATAACACTCAAAACCAAGTTCATGGACCTAGACGACACCGACGACCAAGTTTAAGGATTAGCGGTGATCACCTTACAAGTTTAGGGACCGAAATGACACTGCCGACCAAGTTTAGGGACCCACAGTTAGCACTTTACAAGTTCATGGACCGGGATGACACCGGCTGCCAAGTTTAAGGGCCGGCGGTGAATTTTACTCTTAAATCAATATGGATTATACTATTAATCTCACAAATTATAATAAAATACTACAAACAGTATCAACAAGCTACTACTACTGTTTATTTGTCGTGATGTTATGTCAGTTCTTGCCACAAGTACATATTAAAGTACTTGGTGCTCGTTTCTCTAGAGCTAGACAAATGTGTCTAAAATTCGTCTTTTGTCTTCCATCATCTACAACTTTCCGACACCAAACGGAGATGATAAAACCAAGGATGATAAAAAAGTGGGACCCATGGTAAAGAATTTGGCATGTTTGGAGTAATATGGTCATCTTCATTTGAGAAGGCTTATTTTGGTATCCGCTAACACGGACCCACTCAGCCAAAAAAATATAAAAGAATGGAGGAAATACAGCAATCCAAACACACATGTGAGGAGGCCTCTCTCAAATCTCAATCATCCACTCAATTTCATACAACCTCTCTGTATGACAGGGCAACAGGTGTGTTTTCTCCAGATGGCGATTCGTCCATATTGCTAGAGTCCTTTTGCACAAAATACAGGACATTCTCACATGCAGTTCAGGTCATCTTAACACCTGCAGATCACAGTACAGTAGGACTGTCCATTGGTTACAGTTATTCAAGGCTGCAACAGCTTCTCCTGAACAGCATCTGATATGATAAGTCTTTCATACAACCTCTCTGGATTGTGGAATGATGAATTGCAAGTTGATGCTAGCCTTGGTCATGCTGCTTTATGGAAAGCTAAGAGAATTCAGCATGGGCAATCCTAGAAGTTGGGATAAAACACAGGCACACAACGACGCTGAACAAGATCGATGGAGCTTGCTAAGCAAAGGATATAAGATTCGCATATGTCTTTATTACAGTGCTCCATGTGAGTCTATTATGTTTGGCTAACGTTGCAACATGTTTCACACACACACAAAAAAGTGCTCCTAAACATTCCACGAAAGCAATGCAGAATTATTTTCATTTCAGGAAGCCAAACTTCTCTATTTTTGACCAACTTTATAGAGTACATCAACATCTACAAGATCAAGCTTGTCTTATAAATTCTTTATGAAATATCTTTTGATATTGTATCAATTTGACTTGGATATGTTACAAAAAATTAGATCACTTTATTAGGATAGACTAGAATTTTTCCTTAGAAATAAAGAAGACACACAAATTTGAAGTGAATCTCAAATCTTATTCTATTACTACTAGTCAGAGGCCTACAAACCTTTCAGAAAAAAAAGGCTTTGCGAAGGAGGCTTCAGGTTAATTATCATGATACGTGTTAAAGAAATCAATTCTGATTAAAAAATAGGAAAATGTAGCCATCATTTAGGTAGTCTAATCATCATTAACAAAAATATTCAGCTGAATATGTTCGGTTTCTATAAGATTACCCATATCTACTAGTATGAAAAATAGCATATATATATATATATATAAAAACACCGCTGAATCTGCATTTAAGTATTTAAGTTACCCCATGCGAAAACAACATAAAGTAATGCCCCTAATTAAGTCCCAATCTAAATTAGATCAAAATTTAAAAGTCCATTCCTCGTTTCATGACTTCACAAGACGTGATCTGCAACAGCATTCAGCATAATTTAAACCAATAAGGTCTCAACTAAATGGGAAAACGCTTAAATGTGTCGTGTGAAGTCAGAAAAACTATATATATGGATATGGATGGAAAAATAAGTACTTCCTCCATTTCAAATTGTAAGTTATTCCAATTTTCTTAGAGAGTCAAAACATCTCAAAATTGACCAAAATTATAGAGAACTACAAGAATTTATGACATCAAATAGGTATAATGTGCAAAATATAATTAATGAGGAATCAAATGATAATTAATTGGTATAGTAAATTTCTATTATGTTATTATACAAATTTGGTTAAAGTTGATATGTTTTGATTCTTCAAGAAAGTTGGAATAACTTATAATTTAGGGGTGGAGGGAGTAGAGTAATTTATAAGTTTACCACAATGAATATTCGATTATAGAGTATCTATATGTGTATTGCCTAAGATGAAGAACAAAGAAGAGAACACAAGAGATAAGTATTTTTATTATTATATAGTCACAGGTACTTAACATGTAGTGCTTATATCCATTAAGATTCTATAGCCTATTGATATATAGGAATATTGGAGCTCCACTTCAAAGAAATTATTGGAGCTAGAGCTTGCCAAATAGCAGTAGTAGGCCTGTAAGTTGGGAGCTTGTTGCCTGCAATTACTAAAGCGTCGTCATGTGTACCATTGCTGGCAAGGAACCGAGGCTGTCCACGGGTGCCCTGCTCACGTCCCTCGGGAGCATGGCATCCACCACAGCCCGCGTATAGCTTCCCGAGTTCCTGGCCATGAATCTGATCAGATCGCATGCAGCTTCTCGATCCTGAGCTAGCATAGCACCCTCCCATGGCATGCGGCAGCAATCGCTGTCGTCGTCATGGTCACCATCATGGACGCAAGCAAGACGCGTTCAAAGGCAAAGAAAGGGGTTTCGACGATCGATGTGACGCCAAATGCAGAGGAGAGTTGCCTTGCGTGCGCGCGGCCATATGACACCAAGTGGGAGGCATATATTCCTCGACCAATGCCCCCCAAATTGAATTAAACTAAATCCCTAGCTAATAAGCATGCTCTTCGATCGGACGTGTCCATGGAGATGGGAGATGATGATGGCCCTGCAGGCTGCAGTCCTGCTCCGGCAGCCGCATCTCTCCGGCAGCCTCGCTATCATCACAAGCTACTAAGCCGAAAAGAATGCTTCATTTGCTGGCGTCTGGCGACGCCGGCGTGCCAGTTTCATTCGACAGAAGCTTTCCTGTTCAGTTTCTAGTGGCTGGGGTTCGACTGCTGGACTGGGCAAAGAATCTCTAGGAGCAGCCAGACGACTGCTGCCATCCTGCCTATAGTCGCTTGCCTGATCTGGCCATGGTTGCCCTCGGCGCCATGGCAGACGGTTGGTTGGGCAAAGGCTCACCACGTACGCATGTGCAAAAGGCTCTGGAGCCTCATCAACTGAAATTTCTCCAGTCTCTTCTTCTTCCGTGCTGTGCTTAGCAGTTTCGCGTGCATTCAGGGATCTCATCTCATCTCGCTCACGGCTCACGGCCGGCGTGCTCCATCTGCAGGCGCGCATCGCATGCCATTAATTTCTGAAAGCTGCCTGAGCTACACTTGCAATCTTGCATTGCACACATGTCATCCTCCTCACCACTAATAAGCTTTCTACAGACGTACTCCAGCCAATGGGCTGGCTGAAACAGTTGCATTTCCATATGATCACTGCTCTGTCAAGTGTCAAGTTGTGTATATATAGTTATATACACACATCCATAATCCATTCAGATCATCAGTTATTCATTCAGTTATCACTTGTACTAGATTTCTACTACAGTACCAGCAACACTAAGTAGTTTACTTTTGAAACAAGACTACCATAAGTCCAAAGAGCTAGACTACTGCTAGCTCATTGCCGTCTCTTTTCTCTACCACCTCCACTCCAATGCCTATTCGGCTCCATGTCTTGGTCAGCGCCGCGAGACACGCCGTCAGCTCATCGGTGCTCCTCTGCCGGCTCATCGCCTTCCACCTCACCCCACTGCTGCTCCACCTATCCTACTTCCTCGCCGTCGACCTGCTCGGCTTCCTCGCCCTGGTGCTGCTCAGGCCAAGCAGCAGCGACCCCGGGTCGTACCGCCGGCCGCGCTACGTCGACGTGTTCTTCATGTCCACGTCCGCGGTCACCGTCACCGGACTAGCCACCGTCGAGATGGAGGACCTCTCCGCCGCCCAGGTCGTCGTCCTCACCCTCCTCATGCTCCTCGGCAGCGAGATGTTCGTCTCCTTGCTCGGCCTCCTCCTCGAGTCGTCGCGCAAGGGACGACGACGACAGCAGCAGCAGCGCGACCGTCAAGATCATGACGGCGGCAGGGTCATCGCCGCCGCCGCCGTCTGCGACGAGCCGGATCTCGAGGGGGCGAATAATGATCCGCCGCCACCTCCGTCTGCGGATTCGTCCAGTGATTGTGACGATCGCAAGGAGAGGGAGAGCTGCGTCGTCGTCAGAAGGTTAGCGATCGTGGTCTCGGCCTACATGGCCGTGATCCTCGTCGCCGGCTCTCTGCTGGTGTTCGCGTACGTCGCCACCGTCCCGACCGCGCGCGACGTGCTGGCGAGGAAGCGCATCGGCGCCGCGCTCTTCTCGGTGTCCGTCACGGTGTCTTCCTTCACCAACGGCGGCCTGCTCCCGACGAACGAGAGCATGGCGGTGTTCGCCGCGAACCGTGGCCTGCTTCTGCTTCTGGCCGGCCAGATCCTCGCCGGCTGCACGCTGCTCCCGGTGTTCCTCCGGCTGGCGGTGAGCGCCACGAGAGGGGTGGCGACGGCGGTGTTCACCTGGCGAGGAGGAGGACCCGACGAGGAGCTCCAGCCCGTGGACATGGAGAAGAGCGCCGCGGCGGCGGGGTTTGGTCACCTGCTGCCGACCGGCCCGCGGGCGGCGTCCCTCGCCGCCACGGTGGTCGCCGTCGCGTCCGCGGCCGCGGCGCTCCTCTGCTGCCTGACCTGGAACTCCGCGGTGTTCGCGGGGCTCACCGCCAGCGAGAAGATCACCAACGCCGTGTTCATGGCCGTCAACGTGCGGCAGGCCGGGGAGAACTCCGTCGACTGCTCCCTCGTCGCGCCGGCGGTGCTGGTGCTGTTCCTCGCCATGATGTCAGTCACTCCTTCACGCTCTCGTGTTGTTCAAGAAGATGATGACAGGGAGACGACGGTTGTTCAGTGAAAGATTTTGCAAACGACTTTCAGGTGCATCCCGGCGTCGGCCACATTGTTGTCGGTGCACGAGCACGACGGTGGCGGGGAAAGGAAAAGGAGCGGCGCCGCCGGAGAACCGGAACGCAAGGATGGTGGAGCGGAGAAGAAGAAGAGGAGGAGATTGTCACTGAACAGCATGCTGCTGTCACCGCTGGCCTGCAACGCCGCAGCGGTAATGCTCGCCTGCATCACCGAGAGGCGGTCGATCGCCGGCGACCCGCTCAACTTCTCCACGTTCAACGTGATCTTCGAGGTGGTCAGGTGAGGAGCACACGATCGGAGAAACATCACAATTCACAAACCATATATATTTGCCTCAAACTGAGGTATGGATATTCTTGCATGCATTTCAGTGCTTATGGGAACGTTGGGCTGTCCACTGGCTACAGCTGCTCGAGGCTGCTGCCGGCGGCGGCGGAGGCAGCCGCCGCCTGCCATGACAAGCCGTACAGCTTCTCCGGGTGGTGGAGCGACCAGGGGAAGCTGCTCCTTGTTCTTCTCATGCTCTACGGGAGGCTCAAGGGCTTCCACGGACAGCGACGCAAGAGGTGGTGAACTTTGTTTGGCGATGACCGGTGATGAAGGCCAACGTCGTGATTGGTCCGGGGATCAAACGTGAAATTCTTCGAGATTCCATGGACAATAAGAATGGAAATTCAGAGTGAAATGCGATCGGAAGAAAAGGATGCACATCTCCGTAGAGAAATATAAATTTATACTAATAGAGAGTGCAAGTTTTTCTAGACTAGAGGTCACTTCTTTTTTGAATGGATATTATAATGTTCTCAATTTTGAGGACAACTATACAGATGCTACAAATTAGGTGAAAAAAACGTCACTTTGACTCTTTCAACTTTCGTGGTCATTTGATTTCCCTCCATCTCGTCTATAAAACTAGAGAATTCTAAACAGATATGGCACCATGATAGCCACGAGGCGGATAAATTAGACTAGCTAGTCCATATATAGTTGAGGGATTTGTAGATCGGACTACAAATATTTTTCTCAGAGAAATATCCAAATATTTTAAATAAAAATTAAAAAGACTAACTTTCTAAAATCTATTGTAATCATAGAAAAATTATTGTAGTTCAAAATTTACAAATCCATTTTCATGATTTCCTGAAATCATGCTATATCTTATAGTGACGGTAGTGATTAACTTGGAGCTACTTAAATTTTATATGGACTCATTTTGTTTTTTATCTATGGATAGATGCCCCTGTTGTCTATTATAATTAGTCTCCATTGAAGGCTCGGACTATGTATAGGTTTAAGTGACTTTGCCGACAACAACAAGTTGTCTGCAACTACATCATATATATTTGATTCTATTTAGTATGGACACAAATGTCACTTGATTATATATATATATATATATATATATATATATATATATATATATATATATATATATATATATATATATATATATATATATATATATATATATATATGATCATCTTAGTGTGAATAGCATGGAGTGCTAAGCGTGGATAACATGACCCAAAGGTATCAACCAAAAAAAGTAATAAAAAACTTTTGGAAAAACACAGAAATTAATAGATAATAAAAGTATCCAGTGGCGAGAAGACTCAGAAGAGTCCATATCACTTGGCCTTCTATGTGCTCCAGGCGGTCAATATCGACTAGTTACAAATTCTACTAACAAATAAACACAAAAAAGGTCACACAAGATTCAAATAGTTCCAAGATAAGCATCATAAGATGGAGCATGTTTTTAACAAAAACTGAAATTTGTTTCATTTGTTGGGTTTATTTTTTTCCTATCTTGTATGTAAAATTAAATTTGATTTTAGGATTTTAATTACACATTATATAAAATTAAATTCGATTTTAGGATTTTAATTACACATTTAATCTATGAAAAAATGGATAATTTTTCAAAAAAAATATGCACTCGAACTTTTACCTAGAAAAATCTCAACAGTCCAATTTACTCTCTTGTAGGATGGCTGCCCATGTGGTGCCACATCAAATAAAACCGTTGTCCAAAGCACTCAGGTAAAAAAAATAAAAAATTAAAATTTATAAGGGAGGACTGAATTTTTTTTAGTTGCTGAAATCCGGTTTTATAAACAAATCATTAACGGTATTTCATGGATCAAAAAAAGGATTTTCCTTCCCGTACAAATTATGGACATGTTTGTGTCCTTGTGTGTCGTTTGATGTTGGGCCTGTCTTAATCCGGCCCACCTAACGCCCTTTGACGGGCTCTTCCCGCGCCAGCACGGGCCCAAGAAACCACTACATAAACCCACCCAGTGCTAGGGTTTCGCCGCCGCAGCCTCCCAAATCCCCAAAGCCTCCCCTCCCCCGCCGCCGCGCACGCAGGGAACCAGCGACGACATGGGCGTCTACACCTTCGTGTGCCGCAACACTGGCGGCGAGTGGACTGCCAAGCAGCACTCCGGCGAGCTCGAGGCCTCCGCCGCCACTCCCTACGCGCTGCAGCGCGCCCTCGTCGCTGCTGCCTCCGCGGCCGACTCCGCCTCCGGCGTCCAGTCGTCCTTCTCCATGGTCACCCCGACCTCCGCCGTCTTCCAGGTCTGCTCGTCGACGCCGCCCTCCAGAACCCCCTGGATCTAACGTTTATACAGTGTAGATATAGATATAGATGCAAAGTTGTCCATATTTGGTAGCGATTTGGTACTGTTTGGATGGATCGCACTTTCTGAGCAATAGGATTGTCGGTTGATATTATCGGCTAGAGAACCGGGTGCTGTTTAGCATAGCATCTTAGTGTTGGGCTGTTGATGATCTATTTGTCTTGTTGGTATGAACTGTAGATTGAAGTGTTGGCAATTAGAATTCTGAGCTGTCGCTGATCTGCAGAATTCAAGGTTACTTAAGTGTTCCATATATTTCGGCGATGTTACTATGTTTTAGCTGATACTATTTGCTAAAAATTAGCAAAATTAGCTTGAGTTTTGATGTAACACAAGCCAGTATGCTCCGAACCTGCCTGCTTTGTCTGATTGCAAGTAACTTTGGTTCTAGGATTCACCCAAACCTATATTTATATGTGGTAGAATTGTTACTGTTGCTGGCATATTGTTTTTTTTTTATTTATAAGCTATGATGTTTTTGAAATCAAGAAACCATTGAACGTGGTAGTAATGTTGATGATGATTTGATATCTATATGCTTTTTATGTTTGTGTGAATCATATCTGTTGTTTTTGTCCATCATCAACCCACCCTGATGTTCAATACTTGTTCTTGTGCAGGTGATTGTTGGTGCCGTTGGTGGTGGTGCCATGATGGTGAGCGGTGGCGGCGGTGGTGCCACTGCATCAGGTGGTGCTGCGGCTGAGGCTCCCAAGGAGGAGAAGAAGGAAGAGGAGAAGGAAGAGAGCGATGACGACATGGGATTCTCCCTGTTCGATTAGAGTTGTGTCATTTGGCTCCCATAAGTGGTGGTTTGGTCCTATCACGGTAGTTAATTTTGTTATCCTGTGAACGTGAAGAACTCTTGGTAATTGTTCCAGATTATGTGAGAATTTTATATGTTGTTTGGAATCAAATATTCTCCTTGCCATTTGCGTCTTGTTCTGGGCTTCAATCTGTGTTCATGGAACTGTCCATGCTACTATTATGTTAGCTCTAAGTCTGTTGCAGAGCAAATGCATCCTTGTTTGTGTTGGGTGGACATTGTGTATGAAGCAGTCTGTTGCAGAGCAAATGCATCCTTGTTTGTGTTGGGTGGACATTGTGTATGAAGCAGTCACACCAGGCTGTTTGGATTGTCGCTAGCGGGGCTGTTTCGATCGTGCTGGAGGATTTGCGTGCTCTGGAGCCTCACATCGCCCCTCACGTCAGACTGCAATGCCCTCAAAGGCTACATCTGGAGTACATGGCTAGCTATTGCAAGAAACTTGTCCCCAAAGGCTACAGATTACAATCATTACATCGCCAGATATTGCTGGAGTTTTGTTTGAGTTCTGGAGCTAAAACTAACCTGTACAACCTCTGAACTTCGATTCTACTAACCTGTACAACCCCTGAATACCGATTCTGTACAACTTACGTGTTCTGTGAGCTGCCCCTTCACATCGATTCTGTACAACTTACGTGTCCGTTAAGCTGCGAAGAGCAAGATATCAGTTGCTCCCAACTAATACTATGGGCCCCCTTTGGTTTGTTTCTTGTGAAAGTGAATGAACTGGGCCGCCACCTCCAGCGCCCCTCCTCCCCCCGCCGGCCGGGCCGCTGCCGTCATCTCTCCCTCGCCCGGCGGCGGCCAGCATGGGGCGCCCAAAAAAGTGGCTCCTTGCGCATGACCCTCTTCCCTTCCTCCTCTTCCGGCGGCCGGCGCCCGGTGGGTTGGCATGCCCGCTCCGGCCCCCTCCATGCGGATCCAGCGTCAGAGGCAGTCAGCCGGCGGCGCCTCAAGTGCGCCGCCGCCGCAGGCTAATTGTAGTAAGCCCCGGCGCCGCCGTCGCAACCGACCGCCGTCGTCGCGTGGGGCTCCTCCCCGGCCCGCCCGCGGACCCCCCCGGCTGCCCGCTAGGTGACTCGGGTGCGCGCCCGGGGCGTGGTCCCCAGGCCGCCACTGCGGCGGTGGCGTGCAAGCGGCGCGGGCGTCGCGGCAGGCCAGCCACCCGGCGCGGCCCCCTCCCACCTACCTCGGTGTGCGACCCGGCGCGGCCCCAGGCGTTAGGCGCCCCTCCAGGTGCGCCGCCGCGTGGGCGGTGGGCCTAGGGTTGGCGGCGGCGGCGGGCCCGGCGGCCCAGCCCGCCCACCGGCTCCTTGCACGCGGCGGCGGATCCTCGGAGGTGGCGACCTCCTTCTCCAAGGGCGGCGGCTGCACGGGAGCGCGGCAGCGGTGCCGTCCTCCCCACCGACGGTGGTGGGTGGACGGACAGGGCCTTCCGACCGTGCATGGGGTGGCGGTGGCGGCGGCGAGCCATGCCTTACTGCTACCTCCCCGGGCTCGCCCGCGCGGCCGGCACCTCGCGGGGCGGCGCGGTCTGGCGCGGGCGGTGCGGGTGCCCGCCGCTCTCGACTCCCCCCCACCGGGCTGGTGGGTTGAGGATGGCCCGGGCCGCCTCACGCCACCGCCCCGGGCGAGGGGGCGGGCGGCGGCAATCCTCCCCCAGGGGCGGTGGGGTGGACAGGGCCACGGCGCGTCAGCGTGGCGTGCGGTGGCGGGCCGTCGGCAACGGTATGGGTGAAAAACCCCCTCTCCAGGCCTTGCGCTTTGGGCCGACGACAGTGGCGGCCGCGTCATCACCTCCCCCGGCGTCGTCTTCCGTGGCTGTCGTCGGCTGTGCGGGGTTCGAGGCGAAAGTTCCGGTGGGTTCATCTCAACGTGGTTGGCGTGCGAGGGCGTCATCCCCTTCTCGAAGGCTCCGTTGAAGACCCTAGCGAGCCTGGCGCAGCGCGTCGCCATCCACGGTCCCTCCCCTCCTTGAGCTCGGTAGCGCCGCTCGGTTCGTCGGCTTCGGTGGTTCTTGTTGTTGTGCTTGCGCCGTTGTCGGGGAGTCTGCTCCGGCCACCAATGTCGCGCTTGGCTCCACCTCGGGCGGCCGCTGCCGGTATGTGATGCCCTCTGTACTGCGCCCCGTCGTCGTGGTCTTGCCGGCCGCCATTGTCGCTAACAGCTCCACCTCGGGCAGTTAGGCCGGCGTGTGATGCCCTCGCCCAGTTCCGCCTGCGGGGTTAGCGGCCTACTGAGTTTCTTTGTTGTGTTCTTTGCGGTGTGGTCGGGTTGGGAGTTCCTCTTCGTTCTTCTTTTGTTTGTAGTGTTAGGTCGTCGTGTTTGTGCTGTGTGCGTGAGCACTCTCTCCGTGGTTGTGTTGTACTCGCCGGTCTCGGCTTCTTCTTCGAATGAAAAGACACGTGAAGTCGTGTTCGAGAAAAAAACCATTCCAAAAAAAAGAGGCCTGCGTGCTCACACATGTCAACATTCAATTTCACATTTTCTTCGGTAGTACCATTCAACAATTTCACATTCAATTTCAACTTTTTTCCGGTAGTGCTGATTCGGACCGACAATTATTCTGTTAATATCAATAGTGTGATACAAGATATTATCAAATAAAATCATTTTTTTTAAAAAAATCATTTTTACAGAAATCTAGCCAAACGCTTGCTTTTTGACGAAATGAAATACACATTGGAATTTAAACTAAAGAATATAATGTCACTATCGTAGAGAAATACCTCTTCTAAATTTTAAGATGTTTTGGTTTTTCACGGTACATTACATGTAAGTACGTTACTGAAAAACTATATATGTCTCTAGAAATGCCAGAATGCTTTATATATAATTTAGAACAGAGGAAATACATACGTCGTATAAAACCTGGCAGACATCGTGAAAAAGGAGGATGAGGACTTAAACTGATGAATCGCCCATGGTCGCCACTGCCGTATAGTCCTACATACGTCGACTTGCCATGTGTATTTCCTTGATAATTTCTTGCTTTCTGTCATCTAGGAAGTACATTTTAATTTTAATTTATTTGTTACACTGTGCTTTAGTTTTTTTCTCATGCGTGAGTATATTGTTCAAAGAAACTCGTACCACATTTCAATTTATTTTGATTTTTTACCTCTGTCTGTTATATATAAGTTCAAAAAAGAGGAGACATTGGACGTGCAAACTAAAACTGTCACAACTCACGTATATCAAAGAAAAATACGTAGTACTCTCTCCGTTTTTTAATAAGTATCATATTAGGTTTGTTTTAAGTCAAACATTGCAATTTTTACCAACTATTTTAAAAAATTCTTATAGTTTTATCATATATGAATTATATATTACGATAGTGTTTCTCATGATAAATCTAAAAATATAAATCTTATGACATAAAACTATATAAATTTTTTAAAATCAAGAGTCAAAGATACACAAGTTTAATTTAAGACAAACCTAATGTGACACTTATTAAAAAATGGAGGGAGTACATAATTGAGGATTCCGACACGCACAGTTATTATTGAGCAGATACGAACGAACTAATTAATCACGCCGTGGGCCGTGGGCCGGCCCACCGTAGAAGAAGCTGCCATTCTCCACGGCGCTAACGGCGTACGCCTCCGGCCTGCTCTCCAGCTTGGGCAGGTCCTGCGTCACCGGCGACGCCCGCCCGTCGGGGCCGACGAGCTGGACGCCGCTGACGGACGCGGCGGCGGCCCCCGCCACCGGCAGGTACCCGCTCCCCATGGGCGGCGGCGGGTTCGCGGCCGCGGGCGCCGTCGCCATACCGCCGAACCGCACGGCCGCCGCCTTCTCCGCGAAGCCGCCCGTGAAGAGCGACCTCGGGAAGCGGCCGATGGGCGCCGGCGCACGGTTGAGGCCCGCGTGCACCACCCAGTCGCCCGACGCGCCGCCCTGCTTCACGATCTTGAGGCTGAGCCTTTGCTTGTTGTTGCCACCGGGAGTGGAGACGCTCTGGATGACGTCTCCTGGAGCTATGGCGGCGCCCTTCTCCGGCTGGAATCCGGCGCACTTGGTGTTGAAGCAGCCCGTCTTTGTAAACCCGTCATCCTGCAACCAAACAAAGCACGTACGTACGTACAGTATGTAGCTAGTACTATTTGAGGAATTGAACACCATTACACTTTACACACCAATATATTAGTAATATATACTAATATTTCTACTCCCTCATTTTTTGAATAAATCAATTTTGTAGAGTCCGTGCATCTTAACAAAACTAGAAACACCGGCGCGGCTTTGCCGCGCCTTTCTTGGAGCAAGCCAGCCAGGGATCACCGAGAATGGCCCAAACAAATGTTGACAAACTCTCATCTCTTGCTCCACGATTTTCAGACTCTATTGTACTTGAAGCATGAGACTGACCGCACTGGGATACTCCATCCCATCCGGAAGCCATTTTCACCGTATGAAAACCGTGCAGCGGCGTCCGGTACGCGGGACGTGGCGTCGGTACCGCGCGGCGCTGGACGCCAAAGATGGCGCTGGTAGCGGCGGCCCGCGACGCGCTGTGGTGGCGCGGGTCCCACGCAGAGGGGAAGGGCGGCGGCGAGGCGGCAGGAGAGAGAAGGCGGCCGGGCGCTCGCGCCGGCGCCTCCCACAAGGCTTCGCGCCGGGCCGGAGCAAGCCCGCCACGCTCGCGGCCAGCTAGCCCCTGAGCAGCGCCAAGGAAGCCCGCCGCCGCAAGGGCGAGGTAGAGAGGAAGGGCGGGCGCGCAGGCCACCCTGAGCCGCCCAAGGCCGGTTCTACGCCCACGCCATGGCCTGCTTCGGCTGCTACGCCGTTATCGCTCGCCGCGGCAAGCTCGCTTCTCGCTGGCGGCAGCGGCGCGGCCGCGCCCGTGGCGGTCGCGCCAAGCCACCGCCCGTGGCCGCTGCTCGGGCCAGCGCCAAGGCGGCCGACCTCCACGCCATGGCCTGCTGCTGCGGGCGGGCCGCCAGCCGCCGAGCGCCCGCGTAGCCGGAGAAGAGGGAGGGCGCCGCGGCCGCATCGCCGTAGCGGAGAGCGCGCTGCGGCGCCCGCGGAAAAGGCCGGACAGTAAGCGAAGCCGCGCATGCCGCCGCTATCCCGCTCGCCCTCTGCCCGCTAACGCCCGGGCTCGGTGGCGCTCGCCGGGCACGGCCGTGGGAGACGCGGCCGGGAGGAGAGGCGCAGGCGCCGTGGGGGGCGCCGCCGCGGGGCTCCTGGGGCGGCGGCGCCCGCCGCCATTTACGCCATGGCCGTTGGGCCCGCCTCCGCCGCCTCGAAGCGCGAGATGGAGCCCGGCCGCGACCGCCTCCGCCTTCGTCCGCTCGAGGTCGAGGGCAGTGCTCCGCCTCCTCCGGCGCGCAAGAGGGCGACCAGGGCGGGCGCGCCCGGCGACGAGGACGAGGTGGAGGAGGAGATCCCGTCGCTGTGTGTGGAGGGATGAGGAGAGAGAATGGGAGGGGGAGGAGGCCGGGAGAGAGAATGGGGAGGGAGTAAAAAAAGAAAAAGTAACTGACATACGGGCCCCACTGGTATAGAGTACATATATGGAGGATGGATGAGTGCGGAAAAAATTGATATAGAGTAGTGAATTGTGATGACCAGGATGGAATATTCCTTTTAGAGGACGGATTTAGAGTATGAAGAGTGCGGATAGCCTGAATAGAGGAAATAAAGGGTTAGATCAAATTAGAATACCCATAGCTATCTAGATTGCTTTCTTCAATTATATCATCCCGGTAGCAAAAGGTCCTAGATGTCAGCTTGCAAGTTAGTGCACATGTAAAGAACTGCATATATATGCTAGATGGCTGAGTTTAACAAAGATTAGTAGTATTTTGTAATAGGGAACGTATCTAGTGCAAACTAATTTTTTGTGAAAACCCGTGCAAATCACGGTAAAAAAATCGTTAAATTCATCAAAAAAATTCACACATGTAGATGATATTATGATACACAACCTTGCAAAATATCTTGTGAAAACTCGACTTCGTTTGTGAGATATAAAATTAATAAGTTTCAAGCAAATCATCTGTCCAGGTGCTATGTTATAAACCAATATCATGAAAAGTTGTAAAGTGCCTAGGTTTTATATATTCTGTAATGACCAATAGATTCAAAATATAGAAGAATGACATAGAACCAGAGAAAATAAAAAGAGAAACTTGGAGGTCAGCATAGCTACCTTTGTATGTTAGCAACGTTCTTAAGAACTATCATCCCTCATCAGTTAGGCAAGGCAACAGAAAGGGAATAGATTTTAGAGCTAGAAACACTGTGACCACGGCTAGCAACGGGGCTACTACACACACTGTGAATATTGTTGTGGTGGTGCAGGGATGAGGCAGTAGCATTATTGATTTTACAGCTCATTCAGCAATGGATTTTACAGACGAACCAAACAAGTTGCAGAGAAAGCAGATATGGGCAGATATGTAAAGGGAAAATCTGAGAAATTCATACTGCTACAAACGCAAGTACGCAACAAACATACTTCCTTTGTTTCATTCTCTCTTTGGAAGTCAGAAACAAATTAGATTGAGGCCAATAATTAATTAGATGCAAAGGGGATATCAATGTGCCTGGTCGGGAGGCAGAATCAAGGGTGACCTGGGCTGGCCTAGCGAGTGAACCAGCCCATCTCATCTTGCCACCTCACACCGACGCAGTCATTGCTGGATGCCGCATTGTTCGGCGGCCACTAATCCGGCGAGGCCAGAGCCACCTGTTGCGCCGTTGGTCGAATTGCATATATATAGTCACGGACCGATTTGCTGATGCCAATGGGAAAAAGATGGCTATTGTGTACCTACGCGTGAGCGCTATGCTGCCATTGGCCTTGTGCCTCCTACACAGCAGTCCTGCTCTGCTCCTCCGCCATGGCTCATCGGGCATTTGGGCTCAACAGTCAACACCACCATGGTAGGGTGCTTGGTCATGCCGTGGCGCTGCCTTGCAGGACAGTGGCCTCTGGTTTCACCGTGTCTGCCACCGTGTCCCAGGGGTTGAGCTCGCCTCTGTCTCCGTGGTCACGGCTGCGAGGAAGTGGGGCGGCGGGCTCCACCTCCAACTCCATGGCTGCGAGCGGTGGGGCAGCAGGATAGATAGCACAAATACGGGCAGGGAAGAGCAAGCGCAGGGGGACAGCAGGGGAAGAGCCTCGATAAGGCAGGCCATGCAGGAGGGTGCTGCTTCGTGGGCGGCGCGAGGACGCAGTCAGCATTTCGTCGCGTCGGCCCCTGCGGAAGAAGGCTCTAGAATAGGCAAGCTCATTTATTTTCCTGCAGTTGGACAGTCCGATCATGATCTGATGGTTGAGGAATTGGAGGTGACGTGGCCCAATCCCTGGCCAAAGCTTGGCCCTGATTTCGTCTTATAGAGATAGAGATAACAACATGTATGGTATAAAATGAGCGTATGATAAAAATATATTCTAGGGTATACATGATGATACTATAATTTAATGTCATAGATCTTGATAAATTTTTTCTAGAAATTTAGTTAAAGTTTAAAAATTTGACTTAAGACATAACTCTATAAATTTATTTACTCAGAGATAACAGAGTAGGAAGGAAATTACAAATTAAAGAATACTTACTGTCCATGTAGTAAAGAAATGTGTGCGCGAATCACCATACAGAGCTGGTAAAACATTCCAGCCGATGATAATGGCTTTGGCATTTCCCTGTGCGCCGTCTCCTTCATCCACGACCCAGACAGAGCCCGCGGTGCCTTGTCCGTTCTTCAGGTCTGGGAAGCCATACACGTCCAGTGTGGCGATGAACCCGTAGTAGCCATCAGGTGTGGCCTCAGCTCCATGAAACGCGAACTAGTAGGTTATGCAATGCATGTAGCATGTTAGCTGATGCGGCGACATCAAAGGCAGAACCAGGGGCCATGCCCCCCTCCCACTCAAAGCACATTAAAATTTTTTAATACGTATATGAAGTTCAATTACATAGAAAAAAATATTATTTCAGTCTTTTTATAACAATATTGTGTTTTCCCCGCTATAAGTATTAAATATATATGTAAAACGTTGAAAAGTTATTGAGAGACCATTTGTTATATAAATTTGTTTTCATCATATTGTTCTACTGTCTTACACAAAAGGTCTGGTTTCAACATTGGACGGCATATATACGTACGCAAGTACATCAGTACATACGTGTTAGCTAGTTCAGAAAAAAACATACACACACATACACACAGTAGGTACGGTCCGTTTGGTTTGCAGCACGGCATGGTCTCCGGAACCACTCCGTCTAAAAAGCATCTTGGGCCAACTCGTTCTAGATCGATCGACCCAAGCCAGATGTCAACCGGCTGCTAACCAAACACACGGGGTACATAATAACAGGCATTTAGAATGATACGAGCGATGATAGGATGATGAACTCACGTAGGTCGGGTCGGCAGCACCACCAGAAGCCACACGAGGGGAGACGTGGCCGATGAATCCACGGATCAGCAGGTTCGTCGCCGTCTCGTTGATGTCCGAATGCAACTTGTCGTGACGACCAGAAACCTCCGGGTTCCTTGGAGATGCATCGGCGCAGAGGCTACAAGCAGCAGACAAAAGCCCAACAGAGCTGCTGGTAGGGTGACACTGAGGATCCTCCAACCACCCATCACCATCTCAATTCTCACGTAACAATATGCAATGTCTAGAATATGCGTGCGGTGATTGTGGTATGCCAACGCCAGGCCAGGCCACCACCCCATATATATAGTGGCCACACGGCGTGCATTTATTACTACAGATTTTAGATTTCTCCCGCTGCAATAATAAGGATATGATTTATTTTAGTATCCTTCTCCATATCTTGGATTTTTGGCATGCATACATTGTCTATTCTTCTCTGAACCTGCCTCTACTTCATGCCTTCCTTATATTGTAATAAGGCTGGTTATTACAACAGTTGTACATTGTTTCAAAAAAAAAAAAAAAACAGTTGTACAAGCCCCCCATAGCAGGTCTTACTTTATTTGGTTACTTGTACCACCTGGCATGGCTCTTGCATGAGTTGGGCCAGGTTGAAGGTCGCTTTGTTCTGAGTTGATACATTGTTTGATTGTTTGTATGAGAATATCATAAGATATAAAATGTGTATGGTAATTATTATATTAATTGTATATAATAAGTATGTTTTAGTTGTCTTAGTTTTCCTTATTAAGCCTTAATTAGCTCTTAAAACACAAATATCACGTAATATGTACTACAATAATATCACTTAATGTATACTAATCATATCGGTAAGTAGTTGGGAGACACCTCACATCCAGCGAGCTAGGCCCGCAGGAAATGGAAACAAAACTCATTTCCTAGGAGCCATGATGAGAGAGCTCTTTTGCATCTCACAGAATAGACTTAGATCTTTGTTTAGGCAACCAAACAATAAAAACTGCACCCGGTAAGCCTGGACTAACCTTATATAGGCTCATAATGGTGCTAGGTGTCTATGCGATATATATGCCTTATAGAGGCTCATAATGGTGCTAGGTGTCTATGCGATGTATATACCTTATACAAGCCTATAATGGTGCTAGGTGTCTATGTAATGTATATACCTTATATAGGTCCATAATGGTGCTAGGTGTCTGCAATGCATATTCTTTATATATAGGGTTTCTTGCATATGTATCCATACATACCTTTGGACCTTTGGCCTATAGATGGCCATATAGGCCGGTTCGATGGGTGACACAAGACATAGCCCGGCCCAATGCTAAGTGTCATGTTTGGGGGACTATCACAACACCCAAGATTAGATCTTGCATAGTCAAAAACACTACCCATCTTGGAGGAAATATCACTGATAATGCAGATCAGTGTTTTGTGCTCGGAGAATTAGGCGATAATATATAGTACACGTATTTATACTGGTTTAGGCACGAGTGCCCTACATCCAGTAGAGAATTAATCTCTTATCTCTTATGCTCAAACTAAGGTTATAGGGGAGCTTATGTGTTTGTTTAGTTATGAAAGGCTAGCCAAATTTATGTGTGCCAAGCCGCAATGTCCATGGGCTTGGGTTCGGCCTGGCAATCCAACACATGAGTGATGTGACACCATGCCAGTGAAAATTTTGCAACTATAAACTAAGGCCTTGTTCAGATTGAAAGTTTCTATAATCCGAGCAACTATAGTATTTTTGTTTGTATTTGGCAAATATTATCCAATCGTGACCCAACTAGGCTCAAAAGATTTATCTCGTGATTTACAACTAAACTGTATAATTAGTTTTTTTACTTACATTTAATGCTCCATACATGCGGGTATAAATTGATGTGATGGAGAGAGAGTGGAAAAACTTGCAACTTTGCGCACAAACTAAATAAGGCATAAGAAGAATGATGAGAGGGCCGACTATGAAAGCGAGAAGGGTTGAAGTGAGTGCTGGATGAAAAAGGAACAAAGTGAGCCATGGAAAAAGAGGAGTGGGATGAGAGATAATGGACCAAGAAACAAAGGAAGTAATTTATATACTTTAATATTAGGTATAAATTATAGAAGATTTCTGTTTGCGAGCAATATTTTAATAAACATGACTTATATATGTCTAATTGTTTTTTTAAAATAGTAAATATGCACGATGGGATAAAACTTTTTGATTATATCCGCGCATGTTTTGAAAATTTTTAATCTATTATTTGTTTGTTTTTTAAAGTATATATAAATTTGAAATATTTGAACGTGTTATTTCTATTTTGATATCATTTTTCCCTTTTTATGCGCGGTCAAGAATGTACAATTATTTTTATACCACTTCATTTTTAAAATGTATTAATCATATTCGAAGTTTTTTATGCTTTTGCCTACTTTTTTTAACTATGAATTTGCTGCCATTCGTTTTGTCCTTTCTCTACTTTTGCCTTCACATATCCTTATCCGCTCACGGCCACAAGCAGCTACAGCTGCGACAGGCCATAGTCGAGCTCCTGGTGGGCTCGTCCCTTAACAGTGGACCGAGATATAAATCAAACCTGCATCAATCCAAAACACACACACACACACACACACACACATATATATATATATATATATATATATATATATATATATATATATATATATAAAAGTTAAACCGTGATTTCAATCATCCACACCAAATCAAACCACTTATACGCTCAACTTATTAAAATACATTTTTAACCCATAAATTCACCGACACCTCATACTATTACTAGTAAACATGCACGTGCGTGGGCCCGAAGCCGGCGCTGGGCTAGGGGCGGGGCTCGAGCCCCACCTACGGCTCCTGAGCATGTAGGAATCCTTGTAGCCTCCTCTCAAAATTTTATGTATAGGAGGGGCTGAGATTTTCTACATATAGAGGAAAAAGATCACTTTGATTTATTAGACCAGAAATTTAATAGACACGAGATAATTTTTAGTTAAAACCAAGACTCAACCACTTTATGAAACTCTATCTCATCCACCATAACCCAATTTCTCCTCCCTGTTCCACCGTCACGAGTC
>JADLZL010001498.1:0-59900 GCA_015844335.1 Chrysopogon serrulatus
CTTTAAATAAATTAGAGGTCTTGGAAACCATGGCGGTTTGGAGCACCTTATTTTCTTTGTAATAAGTACAACTACAACTACAACCCCGCATAGGTTAGTTTGATTGATTTTTTAGAAACAAAATGAAGAGCTATTGTGGCAAACTTTTGTATGTGAGGATAATCTTATCCTTCGTTATTTTTGGGTGCCTGCCTTTCCATTGTATGTTTACACCACCATCTTGTCTTTGGATGGAGACTGCGTAAGCATGATCACCGGCGTGGGCCGTGACGGGGCTATGCCCATCCCCTGTCAGAGCATGGAGCGCTCGACACGAGGCGGTGGTGGATATGCATCAAATCGGTGGTACGGTCTTTGACTCGGGGGGACGCGTCCCGTCCGAGGCCTGGTTACCCGATGGCTCGGGCGGGGACGGAAGCCGAGGAGGCTCGTCCGAGGCCCCGCCGTTGGGGGCTCGGGCGGGGGGGCGGAGAATGGAAGCTTCGTCCGAGGCCCCCCGGCTGGGGGGCTCGGGCGGGCGGAGAGAATTGGCTCTCCCGCCCGAGCTCTTAGCGGGGTGAGCCTGGATGGGCCGGAAGGAGGTACATTTGCTCGGTGTCTTTGGAGCCGCGGCCTAGGTAGAAGCGTGGGAGGCCTATTGGGCCAAAGTTTGCGTTTTGTTGGGCTTTCCTTAGGGGTCCTTATTTTGGTCCCCGACAGTAGCCCCCGAGCCTTCTGAAGGAGTGGGTGCACTCGTTCAGAGGCTGAGGTCGTGCGTCCTCGGCTGCTATTGACACTTCTCCGGTGGTGCCTTGAAGCCTTCCAGGGGTGTAGTTTCGAGGCCTCGAAGGAGTTTGGGGGACTCCTTCGAGGGCTTGTACTTAGCTCGCACGGTGTGGTTTTGGGGCTTATTTCGAGAGCCGTGCTTGCCGGCGGGGGCACGCGAGCGCACCCGCCGGGTGTAGGCCCCGAGGCCTCGGAGGAGTGAGAGCACTTGTCCGAGGGTTTGTGCGTGTTTTGGCGGATAAGCGGTCCGTCTTTGCCGAGCCCCCAGGCCCGTCGGCTCGTCGGGGGTTCGGCTAGGTTTCGGGACGTTTTCCCGAATTGGTTCGGCGTTGGGGAAGCCCCCGAGCCCTCGTAGTGACGAGGGGAAACCAATTGGTACTCAGCCGTCAGTATTTTACGCACCTCAGCTTCCCTTCCGCAGGGAGGAGGGTGGACTTTGTCGTGCTATCGTCGATGAGTGTCGAACACGACTAGATCCGGTGAGCTGTTAACGGGAGGATCCAAGTGAACCACATGTGCCCCGTTCGCTAGGGGTTGGCTGGGCCCGGAGGCGTGGTTCATAAGAGCCTACATGGTGTGCTCGAGGCGGGGCTCGGGTCCCATCCGCCCGGGTCCCGAGGGCTCGGTGCTCCCACGCGGGATCCCCCTCGCTCGGGCTGCCATGCCGGCCTCGGATCTTTGCAAGGACGGCCCCCGCTGCGTGGGGCCGAGCGTGTATGAGGCCGTCCGAGCTGCCCCCTCGACTCGTTGGGTTCGAGGTGGTTCGAACCCTTAAGTGGGCCACCACGAGCCTCTGTGGACCGTAAATGGAGCCGTCGCCCGGGCTCCTTTGTGGACAAGGAACCCTTTGTTTTGCCTCGTCGTGGGGCGTGGGCGCGTCTTTCAGGGGCGGCTAAGCGGGATGTGGGCGCCCGCGAAGCGGTGGCGGCCCCACTTTCCCCGCCGTGGGCGCTTGACGGCTTGGCGTGTGTTAGTGGGTCCCACGGGGACGTGACGCGGCGGCTGCGCTTTCCGCCGTGGCCACGCGCGGTGGAGGCCCCGGCCGCGGGCTCCGATCTCTTTGGGGGAGGCGTACCGCGGTGACGCGTGTGTGGTGCGCTAAGCCGTGTGGCCGGCCTTCCGCGTGCTTAGGCGCCATGCCGTGTGGTGTGTATCGATCACGCGGCGCATCGGAGGCCGATATACGCTGATTTAATGCAAAGAGGGGGAGCGTCGGGTATAAATACTGTGCGGCGGCCGCGTTGGCCCTCCTTCCCACGCCTGCTACCGCTGCTCTTTGCCTATGCCCTTTCCACCGTCAAGGAGAGAGAGCTTGAGCTCCTTGGGAGAAGAGAGAGAGAGAGAGAGATCCCACGCCGTCTTCTAGCTTACCCCCACTTCTTCCTTGATGGCGCCCGGGGGGCCGATGTCGTCGGAGTGGCGGAGTGGGAGTCGTGCTCGGTGATGGAGCCGAGTTGGGGGCGCCAGGCGAAGGGGCTCTGCGCGTCCGGACCGACATCGGGCGACGGAGTGGATCGTGCCGCCGCCGGACCACCAGTACCCGTGTCCTCCGTCGGGGTACGTCGTGAGCTTCACGACGTTCCACGAGAGCGGGTTCGGGATGCCGGTGGGGCGATTCCTCCGCGCGCTCCTGGAGCACTACGGCCTGGAGCTCCACAATCTCGCCCCCAACTGCATCTCCCATGCCGCGGTCTTCGTGGCGCTGTGCGAGGGCTACCTCGGCATCGACGCCCACTGGGACTTGTGGCTCTACTTCTTCGAGGCCACCTTGTTCTTGAAATCTCCGCCCGGGGGTAGAAGGAGAAGGGAAGAGGCTGGCGGTCGGGCCGCAACGCCGCAGCTGCCCGGTCCAAGCACCGCTGGAGTATATCCCGCTGGCTGGCCACCTCGAGCCGTGGTCGGGCAGCCAAGTGGTTCTACCTTCGCATCGACTACGACCACCTGCCCGCCTACACCGGGAAGGTGTTCGACTGAGCCGCCGTCGTGGGCGGAAGGAGCTGATCGCCGAGAGGGTGACCCCCCGAGGAAGGTATTCTCCGCCTTGGTGTGCTTGACCAAGGTGGGTTCGACGCCTCGGCGGTGATCGCTGATTTCCACAAGCGGCGTGTCTTTGCCCTTTGATGCATCGACATGACGCTGGCTGTATGACATGCCCTCGGCAACGCCCGGGAGGGTACCCGGATGGCGGCCGAGGACCTAGGGTACGCCGAGGTCCTCGACCGACGGCAACGGCGGCGTCGGTGGAGCACTCGCAGCCGACTGCTCAAGATCCCGATGCGCCGGGACAAGGACTACATCGCCTGGTAAGGCTCGCCCCTCGCCTCCGACGTGTGCCCGTTCTTCTTCTTTTTCCCATGCTAATCCTGGTTATCGCGCTTGCCGGGCTCTTGGAGAGGCCGAGGCCGCCGGGGCCCCCCCCTTCGTCCGCGGAGAGAAGAAGGCCAACCGCGATGACAGCAGGCGCAGAGGAAGGAGAAGGAGAGCACCGCGGGCGCTGTAACGCCCGCAAGCGAAGGAGAAGGATGACTGCCTCGGCCAAGGGCGGGGCGCCAGAGCAGGAGAACCTCCCTCGGGAGGAGACGCCGTCGGAGACCACCGAGTATGGTGATGACGACGACGACGGCGAGAGGAGGAATGGGACGAGGACAAGCCGAGCCGCCGCCTGGGGTTGATCCCCGGAGGTGACGCGCGCGCCCAGCGGGCGGCGGCTTCGTTGATGACGCAGCGTCCCGAAAGGGCCACCGGGAGAGCCTCGCTCCGGTGTCACCGGACTTGGGGGCCGCGCTGACGCTTCCGGGCAAGGCTGGGACGTCCCCCTCGGGAGGAGGCACAACGCCGCTGGGAAGGAGATCGCCGAGCCCTCCCCCCGCCGAGGCCCATCCCCTGGCAGCTGCCCGCCGGGCTAAGAGCGGGTCGGAGAGCAGCGGCAGGACGCCTCGAAGGCGGGGCGGTCGGCTGGCGCGGCGACGCTCCCTCCCTCGGGAGGGTCCTGGTCGTGCCAAGATTAAATTGCGCGGGTAAGTGGCGTTCGTACCTTGTTGTTGATTCCGACGCCCCGCCCGCTAATTTTTTACCTTAGCCCATCCCCATCCAAGCGCCGAGGCAGCGGTGGATGCGCGCGCCCCCTAAAAACAGCTAAAGCGGGGGGGGGGAGCGGAGCCTCGGGTTCCGCTGCCGAGACGACACGGGACCGAGGAGAGGAGAAGACCGCCGAGGCGCCGCCAACCGTGGGAGCGCCTCGGGCGGAGAAGGAGGCGGTGCAGGCATTCGCTGCGGGGGAACCGAGGGGCGGCCGTGGTGCCATTGGCCGAAGGGCCGCCCCGCCGGGCGCCACGGCCGGGGCGGAGGCGCCCGCCGAGGAAGACGACGTGGTGATCTTGGCCGTGTCGGCCGGGGTGGAATCCCCGATGCCAGCCGAGGAGACGGGGGGAGGAGCTCAGCGGGGTTGCCTCTGCCGATGTGATCATGACCGAGGCGGAGCCAACCTCGCCCCCCGGCCAAGTCATGGCCACCGAGGCGGGAGTCGGCCGAGGGGGGGGACCGAGGGGGCACAGTGAGGAGGCGCCCCGTGGATGCCGTGCCTCGGCCGGAGTGCCCTGGGCGAGGCCCACTGCAGTACCTACCGAGGCCGAGAGAGCCCGCCCGGGGGCCTTTGGAGAAGCGGGCGCCAACGGACGACGCCAGAGGTGAGGTCCTCGGGTGAGCGTGACGCAAAGGCGTGACCGCTATTAGAAGGCCGCCCGGACCATCGTGTCGGGGCTGTGCCAGGAACTCCCCCCGTTGCTTCGGGTAAGTGGTTGCCCTGTCCTCATTCCCCTTGGGGGTCTTTTCCCGGTGTCGACCGGAAAGAGGGTGTGTGCTGGGAGTTGGCACGGGACGTCGAGCAAGAAGTCGGACCTCCTCCGCGCGTCGGCCGGCCTCCACGACCAGTACCTTCAGCGAGAAGGGGCTGGTTGCCCGGTGACGACGCATCGTGTAGCGGAGAGGGACGCCCGAGCTCGAGAAGCTCCTCTTCTCATTTCCCACTGCATCCGAGGTCTCGACGGCGGCGCCGAGGATGCCTCCCTTGCTAGGGAGATCGCGGCGGGTCATGCCAAAAGCCTTGACCATCTCCGGATGGAGAAGGAGGCGATGGTTGCCGAGGCTTCGCTCGGCGGACTCCATCAAGTCCCTGTCCGAGAATTTGGAGGCTTCCGAGGCCGAGCACGCCGCCCTGGCCGGGGAAGTACTCCAAGCCGGAAGGAGGCGGTCATGAGGGGGATCGCGCCCGAGGCCACGACCCTCCGCGACCAGGGGCAGGGGTGCCGCGATCGCTCTTCGTACCTGTGTTATGTCGTCCGAAAACCTAATTCTCGGGTTGGTGCAGGCCTGCAGGCGGGTGACGGAGTTGGAGGAGAACCTCCGCGTCGCAAAGCCACCTATAACTCGGGGCGCAGGGGCAGCTCGGAGACCCCGACGCCGGGAGGCTACGGGCGTCTGTGCCGCGGTGGAGGCGAAGGACGCCGGCGGAAGCAACCCGGTGGCGCTTGTCGGCCACGGGCATAGCAAGCCGGGAGGGAGGCGCGCGCCTGGAGGCCCTCCGAGTCGCCGTTATCTCACACGCTCGCGCGACCATGTCCCACTACCGACTCGACCTCCTCGGATCGCCGAGGGACTCGCCGTGGTCGAAGAGGAGATGGGGCGCGAGAGCGAGGTGCCGCCCAACTCGTCGAGGAGGCCGAGGCGAAGCGGGGCCTCGCCGCGTTGGCGGCCACCTTTGCACCCTGCTATCGTCTCGACCCCTCCGGAGGATCGGTGACGCCGAGGCCGCGGGACGTCGAGGTCGTGGCCGTCGAAGCGGTGGGCCCGACGCCGTGGCTCCCGGCCGCGATCGCCGAAGCCGTAAGCCCCCGGTGCCGAGAACGCCGAGACCGTGGAAAGCTGCGGCTCGAGGCTCCGAGGTTGTGGACGTCGCCGCCCGCGATGCTGGCGGCCTGGACGCCCCCCAGTAGACCCTGCAAGCTGGGCCCGAGTGCCCATGTAAATAGGAACTTGCGTTGGCGTGTGTTTGTGGAACAATTTATGTGAATCGGTCCGTCGAGGCTTTAAGCTTTTGTACTAGCTTTTTCGTTATCTCGCGCATTCCCTTCCGTTTGTATTCGCTACTTGGTTTTGCGAGGATGCTTTGCAGCCGGGGGTCGCTCTTTAACCGAAGGTAAGGACTGTGCGAGTAGACGCCTCGGCCCCGTTGCCCTTCCGTGATCAAGCGACCTCCTCGCAGCACTTGGGGTCATCCTTTTGGCTGAGGATAGCGAGCGGAGGCACCGTAGCCTCGGGCGTAGGTGGCCTCGCGGCTCGGCCGTCCTCGGCCTCGGGATGACCTCGGTCGTGCTTTTTCCTAAGTATGCGAAATCTTCGGGAATGTAGAGTCTACAAAAGATAGCTAGGAAAACGAAAAAGATTTTTTTGAGGGGTGCTTTCCAGGAGGGGGTTCCCCCCTTTCTAGCCCCCGAGGGAGGCTAGGTTTTGATGAGCCAAAACCAAGTCTCACTGAGTCCTACTGGGGACAGAATGCTGTGACTTGGGAGAAACGCCCAAGGACTTAGTTTTATTTAGCCAAAGGTACAAAGCGTATGTACAATGCTTGGAATTTCTAAGGGTAAAAGCGATGTAGCTATTGGATGTTCCAAGCATTGTTGAGGACTTCACCGGCCTCGTTGGCGAGCTTGTACGTGCCCGGCTTGAGGACTTCAGCGATGATTAAGGGCCCCTCCCAAGGCGGCGTGAGCTTGTGGCGCCCTCTGTTGTCCTGACGGAGGCGGAGCACCAAATCGCCTTCCTTGAGGTCTCGGGTGCGGACCCGTCGATCGTAGTAGCGTTGGAGGGGCTGGCTGGTATCTTCCGAGTGTAGAGGGCGGCGTCCCCGGCTTTCTCGAGCATGTCCAGTGAATCCTCCCCCCGAGCCGCCTGGTTGCGTGCCTCGTCGTAGGCCTTGAGCCTCGGGGACCCAAACTCCAAATCAGTAGGCAGGATGGCCTCGGCGCCGTACACCAAGAAGAAGGGCGTGAAACCCGTGGCTCTGTCGGTCGTCGTCCTGAGGCTCCAGAGGACCGAGGGGAGCTCCTCGAGCCACCTTTTGCCGAACTTGTCGAGCTTGTTGAAGATCCGAGGCTTGAGCCCTTGCAGTATCATCCCGTTAGCCCGCTCTACCTGCCCGTTCGTCTAGGGGTGCGCGACTGAGGACCAGACGATGCGTATCTGGTGCTTATCGCAGAAGTTTCGGAACTTTGCCCCTGTGAACTGGGTGCCGTGGTCGGTGATGATAGAGTTCGGGACTCCAAAGCGGTGGATGATGTCGGTGAAGAAAAGTACCGCCCTTTCGGACCGAATGTTGGTGACGGAGCGCCTCGATCCATTTGGAGAATTTGTCGATGGCGACGAAAGCGGATGAGTGAAGCCCCGAGGGGGGGCCTTCTTGAGGGGTCCTACCAGATCCAAACCCGACACGACAAAAAAGGCCACGTGATCGGGATGGTGCAGGAGCGCCTGAGCCGGAAAAGCGTCCGACGAGCGTAGTTCGACATCCTTCGCAGTGCGTACTACCTCGATGGCGTCGGCGACCGCGGTCGGCAGAGAACCCCCTGTCGAAAAAGCGCCGCCGACGAGGGGAGGCGGGAGCGGCGTGGTGGCCGCAGACGCCGGTGTGGATCTCGTGGACTGGCGAGGCCCTCATCGGCCGTGATGCATCACAGGGGACCCCGAGGGGCTTCGCTTGTAGAGCTCTTCCTCGATGACGACGAAGGACTTTGCTCTTCTCGCGATGCGCCAGGCTTGGTTGAAGTCCTCGGGGAGGACCCCTCGGATGATCTAGTCGAGGTATGGCTTTCTCCAGTCCGGCTTGGGGTCGGCCTCTGGATCCCCTCCGTCGATCTCCATGACCTCGGCATTTGATGCCGAGGACACCTCGGAAGTCGGGGGGTCTCGGATGTCGAGGGGGCCTCAGACGGGCCTCCAGTCCCCGAGGGGGGTCGGTATGATCCTCCGAGGCCACCCCTTGCCCCCCGAGCGTGACGGAAGGAGCCGCGAGGTCTTTGGTGAAGACGTCAGGGGGAACCGGGGCTCTCCCAGCAGCGATCTTGGCGAGTTCGTCGGCGGCTTCGTTGTGTTTCTGGACGACGTGGTTGAGCTCGAAGCCGTCGAACTTGTCCTCCAGGGCGCGCACCGCCTTGCAGTACGCATCCATCTTGGGGTCGTGGCAGCTCGAGTCCTTCATGACTTGGTCGATGACGAGCTGCGAATCCCCTCGGACGTCAAGGCGCTTGACGCCAAGTTCGACGGCGATCTTCAACCCGTTGAGCAGGCCTTCGTACTCTGCCATATTGTTCGACGCTGGGAAGTGAAGGCGGATTACGTACCGCATGTGCACCCCGAGGGGAGAGACGAAGAGGAGGCCGGCGCCGGCTCCGTCTTCATCGGGACCCGTCGAAGTACATCGCCCAAAGATTCCTTTGAGCCGGGGCGGCGGTAGCCGGGTTTCGATCCCACTCCGCGAGGAAGTCGGCCAAGACTTGAGATTTGATGGCCTTCCTTGGCGCGTAGGGAGAGAGTCTCTCCCATGAGCTCGACGGACTACTTGGCAACCCGCCCGAGACCTCCCGATTCTGGAGGATCTCTCCCAACGGAAGGAGGAGACCACCGTCACGGGGTAGGCGTCGAAGTAGTGCTTGGGAGCTTGCGCCGAGTCGGGACCACCACATAGAGCAGCTTCGGATCTGCGGGTAGCGGATCTTGGTCTCGGACAACACCTCGCCGATGAAGTAGGCGGCCTCTGGACCGGCAGGGGGTGTGGCCCTCCTCCCGCCTCTCGACGACGATGGCCGCGACCGACCACCGGGTGGTCGCGGCGACGCATAAGAGGAGGGGTTCACCTTCGAGGGGGACGAGGATCGGGGCACCGTGAGGGCAGCCTTGAGCTTGTCGAGGGCCTCTGGGCCTCGGTGGTCCGTGAGAAGCTCGGACTTTCTTAGGAGGCGATACGGGGCAGGCCTTTTTCGCCGAGCCGTGAGATGAAGCGGCCGAGGGCCGCCAGGGCAGCCCATGACTCGTTGACGCCCTTCGAGGTCCTTGATCGCCCCATGCTCGTCACCGCAGTCACCTTCTCGGGTTAGGCTCGATGCCGCGTTTAGAGACGATGAACCCGAGGGGCATGCCTCGGGGACCCCGAAGACGCACTTCTCGGGTGAGTTTGACGCTTTTAGCCTTAAGACACCGGAAAGCGATCTTGAGGTCGAGATGAGGTCGTCGGCCTTCTTAGTCTTGACCACGATGTCGCCGACGTAGGCCTCTACGGTTTCGCCCGATGTGGTCGCCGAAGACGCCCAAAGCATGCACCGTTGGTACGTGGCCCCCGCGTTCCTAAGCCCGAAGGGCATGGTCAACAATTACATGCCGAACGGGGGTGATGAAGGACGTCGCGAGCTAGTCGGACTCCTTCATCTTTATTTGGTGGTAGCCGAAATAAGCATCAAGGAAGGATAAGAGCTCACACCCCGAGGTGGAGTCGACTATCTGATCGATACGTGGTAAGGGAAAAGGGACTTTTAGACATGTCTTATTTAAACTAGTATAGTCTACACACATTCTCCATTTTCCAATTGTTTTTCCTAACCAATGTGAGGATTAGATAACCACTCGAGGGTGGAACACCTCCTTGATGAATCCGCCGCCAAAAGCTTGTTCACCTCCTCGCCGATGGCCTGCGCTTCTCCTCGTCGAATCGGCGCAGCCATTTGCTTCACCGGTGCGGACCCGGCCCGGATATCAAGGGAGTGCTCGGCGACATCCCTCGGAATGCCCGGCATGTCCGAGGGACTCCACGCGAAGACGTTGATGTTCGCACGGAGAAAGTCGACGAGCACGGCTTCCTATTTAGGGTCGAGGGAGTTACGGATCTTCACCGTCTTGCTTAGGGACGAGGTGGAGGGGTCGGCGGGACCTCCCTTACCCCATCGGGACGGCTCGAAGGTGCCGGGCGTGGCGCTTTGGAGTCGAGAGCCTCGGAGATGGCCATGGCCTCGGCATGCTCGATGGCCTCCACGCCGCAGCTTGAACGCGTGCTCGTAAGAGGAGCCAACGGTGATGACGCCGTTGGGGCCCGGCATCTTGAGGAGGAGGTACGTGTAGTTCGGGACCGCCATGAACTTCGCGTGCAGCGGGGACGTCCGAGTATGCCGTGATAGGTTCCTCGGTCGACTACGCCGAAGGTGATGACCTCCCTTGCGGTAGTTTGATGGCGCCCCGAAGACGACGGGGAGATCGACTGCCCGAGGGGCCGGGCTCGCTTGCCCGGCACGATGCCCTAAAAAGGGAGAGTTGGAGGGTCGGAGGTGTGGGCGCCCATCCCCAACAGCCGAGTGTGTCGGAGTAGAGGATGTTGAGGACGCCGCCGCCATCCATCAGCACCTTAGTGAGCCGAACGTTGCCAACGACGGGATCCACCACGAGTGGGTATCTCCCTGGGTTTGGCACGTACAGCGGGTGGTCGTCGAGGCCATAGGTGATGGCCTCGGCCGACCACGGCAGTGTACCGGGTGGCGTGGCGGGCGCACCGAGAATACCTCTCGGCGCCGCGCTTGATCCGACGTGGAGAAAGGTTCACTTAGGGAGGCCTCCGATGATCATGAAGACATCGTGGATCTTCGGGAACCCGTCATCCTTGTCTTCATCCTCCTTCTCCTTCTTCTTCTTGTCCTCGGGCGGGGGGAGCTTACGGTAGAATCGGCGGGCCAAGTCACACTCCCCCATGGTGTGCTTGACGGGAAACTTGTGGAAGGGGCATGGCTTCTTGAGCATGTCGTCGAGCGCCCCGAGCTCCGGGGGGCCTCGGGGTGCCTTGCGGTCGGCCGCAGCGGATGACGAGATCATCCTCTGAGTCTTCCTCCTTCTTGCCTTGCTTCCCCCCTCCGCTTTCCCCTCTTGTTCTTCTTCTCGTTTGCGGGTTCTTTGTTCCGCCGGCTTCTTCATTCTTCCGCTTGTCCTTGTCGTTGGCGCCGCAAAAGATGGCCCCCACTGCCTCCTCCGGGGCGAATTTGTGGCCACCTCAAACAGCTCGTTGGCGGTGGAGGGCATCTTCCGACCCGATTCGTGGACCAGCTCCTTGCGGGTTGTCCCATCGAGGAACGCCGATGATGGCGGTGCCGGCCACGTTGGGCAGCTCGGTGCACTTCTTGGAGAAGTGGCGGATGAAGTCGCTGAGCGACTCGTCGGGCTTCCGGCGGCAACTCAGGAGAGATCCAGGGAGTTCCCGGGCGCACATATGTGCCCCCGGAAGTTTCACGAAGACCTTGACTAGGTCGGCCCGTCCAAAGATCGTGCGGGCGGGAAGGTGCTCCCGGCCAGGCCCGAGCGGCGTCGCCCAAGTGAAGGGGAAGGTTACGGATGATGAGCTTGTCGTCGTCCGCCCCGCCCCGCCTACCGGGAGGCGGTAATCGTTGAGCCAAACCCGGGGTTCGTCTCACCCGAGTATTTGGTGAGGTTGGCGGGCTGGGCGGAACCGGAAGGGGGAATCGTGCGCTGCGGATCTCATTTGAAGGCACGAGGCCTCGGGGGGTCCAGCGTCGCCGCGTCCTCATGTTGTCGCGCCTGCCCTGCTTGCTGGGCGGCGGTCGCGTTAAATCCGCGCTCTCGCCTCCCTCACGATGTTCTTGTAGCGTCGCCCGTCGTTGAGGCCGCCGCGGTTGTCTCGATGCTTCGCGAGTCGGCCTTCGCGAGGATCACAGTGGACAAAAGGCCTCGCGCTCTTCCGGGGGCGCCCAAGGGTTCCTCGTCTTTTTCGGCGCGAAGGCGCGAGGACAACTCTCGGCCTGTTGGACTGCGGGGCGGTCTCGATGAAGCCTCGCAGCTCATCGCTGATGCGGCGCCCCTCCGGTGTGGAGGGCTCGGGCATTGTCGGAGCGAAGAATTCGCGCCCGCGGCGTTTTGGCGCCATATTGGAAGACGGGGAGGATGCTACCGCCCCCTCGTCGTTGACGATCCTCTGCGGACG
This sequence comes from Chrysopogon serrulatus, assembly GCA_015844335.1. Classification (NCBI taxonomy): domain Eukaryota; kingdom Viridiplantae; phylum Streptophyta; class Magnoliopsida; order Poales; family Poaceae; genus Chrysopogon; species Chrysopogon serrulatus. The sequence goes on from JADLZL010001498.1 coordinate 11,789, forward strand.
TCGCGGGTGTCTTTGCCGTGCAGCGGGGCTCGGGTTGGGCGCCGCGCGGTGGCCTTGCTCGAGCGCGTCTATCTTTTGCCGTAGTGAAGACGATTCGTGGGTCAAGCTTAGCCCCGAGGTCGCGGACACGCTCGACGGTAGGTCGACATGGCTCCAGCGGTGTGGCCCAGTGGATCCTCCGCCCTCGGGGTAGTCGCAGCGGTGGGGTCCGCTCCCCCGGTGGTCGGGAGGCTCCCTGGGTCCGGCTGGGGTCGCGACCACCGGGCGGGCCTAGCAGGTGTGCCTAGGGGTTACGTTCTCGATCCTCGTCGCATTGTCGCGGCCGTCGGCGCCGAGGTCACGAACCTCCACGTGGAAGCACTCGCTTGGCGTCGGGTCGTACATGTCGCCCGGGGAGTCGGAGTCGGGTAACCGGGAAGGCGGGCGTGCTCGGGATGAACCCCCCGGGTTCCGTGTCCTCGGTAGCACCGGATCGGGTGGACATAGCGCGTGCGGGGTTGCTCCACTCGCCCGCCGATCGTACTCCTCGAAGGCGTGGATGGATCCGTCGGGATGTCCGTCGGAGTGCTCCGTGGAGCGCCCGCGCGACGTGGGACGCCTCCTCCGGGTTCCCATGGCGGTGGAGACCAACGCCGCGCACGTGGTGGCGGCGTTGGCCAAGCCAAATGGTTGTCGTGGTGGCGGCGGTGGCCGAAAGTGTCCCCCGGGGGACGTCGCCCAGCTGCAGCGCCGCAAGGTCCTCCTCCAGACCGCTGGCGTCGTGATGAGTCCGTCGTGTACGGCGGGAGCGGGTGCCACGGTGCCTCATGCGCCGGGCCGGTGATGGGTCCACCGGGGCCTCGTCGGGAGGTCCCTGAACTCCGACCGGGAGGAGCTCCATGTCGTACACCAGTCAACACGAACTCAAGCTCACCGAACCGGATCAGGGTTCCTGGCTCCAGCGGTTCGGGTGGAGGAGAGTTGGGGCTGAGAGGCCACCCCGAAGTGTTGTCGCGTCTGCTGGCCATCCGGAGGTTTGGCGGGAAGAGAGGCGAAACACGCTGCCTCCCCTACCCGGGCGCGCCAACCGGCGGTGCTAGAACTGGTGGCCCTAGCACCAATGAGTGAATTTGTGGTGCGTGCTCCCAACTCCGGATGGTGTGCAACATGAACACAAGGATTTATCTTTGGTTCGGGCAAGAGAAGGCCCTACGTCCCAGGGGGGAGGAGTTCTTGTATTATCCCCGCACCGAAGTGCTCGTAGGTAGGGTGTACAAGCAGTGAGAGAGGGACGGGGTCCCAAGTCTCGTGGTGATTGAGCGAGGTGCCAATATCGGGCTTTTGTGTGTGCCTGCTGTGTTTGGGGCCCCCGCCTTCCCCTTTATAGCCGCAAGTAAGGGGGGAAGGGGGCCTTACAAGAGGTGATCGTGCTCACGGCCGGGTCATGGGCTTCCGCCCTCCCTCGGCCCCGAGGCTCCGGGCAGGCGCGCATCGGCCCCGACCGTGACGCAGGCAAGGCGACGCCGCCTCCTTGCCCATGTTGCCCGTAATGACGGACGCCCCTGTTGGAGTTGGCGGCGCGCGTCGGAGGGGGTGCCGAGCCCAGAAGCTTTGACCCGCCCGAGTCCGAGGCTCGGGGGGGCCTCGGAGCTTGTCGCACGAGGAGTGGGTGGAACAGACCGCGGATGATCGCCGGCGCAGTGGTTGCCCATCCCATGTTCGGGGCTCACAGGGGTGGACTGTTGGTCCCAGGTATGGGCGCCAGCCCACTCCCCGCACGAGGGTGACGTCGGCCGTGGCGTGGCCTTGGCGTGGTAGACGGCGGCCCCGGTTCCGGCGATGGGACTCAAGCGGAGGGGTTAGGCAGATAGTGCCCCACTGCGGGCGGACGTGGCCTCCATCGTGGAGCTTGCGTAAAAGCATGACGCCAGCCGTGGCCGTGACGTTGGGCTATGCCCATCCCCTCGCCGAAGCATGGAGCGCCCCGACACGGGCGGTGGTGGATATGCATCAAATCGGTGGTACGGCTTTGACTTCGGCGGCTGGCCCCGGCCCGAGGCGGGTTGGCGTGGCTCTGGGCGGGACGGAAGCCGGAGGCTCGGCCCGAGGCCCCGGTTGTTGGGGGGCTCTGGGCGGGCGGGAGAATGGAAGTCGTCCGAGGCCCCGGCCGGGGGCCCTGGGTAGGCGAGAATTGGCTCTCCCGCCCGAGCTCTTAGCGGGGGGAGAGCCTGGATGGGCCGGGAAGGAGGTACATTTGCTCGTGTGCCGGAGCCGCGGCCTAGGTAGAGCGTGGGGGAGGCCTATTGGGCCAAAGTTTGCGTTTTGTTGGGCTTTCCTTAGGGGGCCCTTATTTTGGTCCCCGACAAGTAGCCCCCGAGCCTTCTCGAAGGAGTGGGTGCACTCGCTCAGAGGCCGAGGTCGCAAGGCCCTCGGCCGCTATTGACACTTTCTCCCGGGGTGTGCGCGAAGCATCCCGGCTGGTGTAGTTTCGAGGCCTCGAAGGAGTTTGGGGGACTCCTTCGAGGGCTTGTACTTAGCTCGCACGGTGTGGTTTTGGGGCTTATTTCGAGAGCCGTGCTTGCCGGGGGGGCACGCGAGCCTCCGCCGGGTGTAGGCCCCGAGGCCTCGGAGGAGTGAGAGCACTTGTCCGAGGGTTTGTGCGTGTTTTGGCGGATAAGCGGTCCGTGGTGCCGAGCCCCTGGGCCCGTCGGCTCGTCCAGGGGTTCGGCTAGGTTTCAGGACATTTTCCCGAATTGGTTCGGTTGGGGGAAGCCCCGAGCCCTCGTAGTGACGAGGGGAACCCAATTGGTACTCGGTGTCGATTATTTTACGCACCTCGGCTTCCCTTCCGCATGGAGGAGGGTGGACTTTGTCGTGCTATCATCGACGAGTGTCGAACACGACTAGATCCGGTGAGCTGTTAACGGGAGGATCCAAGTGAACCACCTGTGCCCCGTTCGCTAGGGGTTGGCCGGGGCCGAGGCGTGGTTCATAAGAGCGCATGGTGTGCCGAGGCGGGGCTCGGGTCCGTCGCCGGTCCCGAGGGCTCGGTGCTCTCCCACGCGGGATCCCCCCTCGCCTGGCTGCCATGCCGGCCTCGGATCTTTGCAGGGACGGCCCGCTTGCGCGGGGGGGCCGTATGAGGCCGTCCGAGCTGCCCCGACTTCTGTTGGCCCGAGGTGGTTGTCGAACCCTTAAGTGGGCCAGCCTACGAGCCTGCGGACCGTAAATGGGCCGCCGCCTCGGCTCCTTTGTGGAGAAGGAACCCTTGTTTTGCCCCCTGTGGGAGGCGTGGGCGCCGTTTTTCAAGCGGCTAGCGCGGGAGGATAATGAGCGCCCAGCGAAGCGGGTGGCGGGCCCCACTTTCCCCGTCGTGGGCGCTTGGCGTGTGCGTGTGTTAGTGGGTCCCACGGGGCGTGACGCGGCGGCGCTGCGGCTTTTCGCCGTGGCCAGCGCGCGGTGGAGGCCCCCCGGGCCGTGGCCCGGATCGCTTTGCGGGGAGGCGCACCGTGTGACGCGTGTGTGTGGTGCGCTAAGCCAGGTGTGGCCGCGCGGCCGCTTCGCGTTTTCGGCGCCATGCCGTGTGTGGTGTGTAATCGATCACGGCGCATCGGAGGCCGATACGCAGTTAATGCAAAGAGGGGAGCGCGTCGGGTATAAATACTGCGGCGGGGCGGCCGCGTTGGCCCTCCCTTCCCACCACGCCGCCTGCTCTTTTGCCTCTCGCCCTTTCCACCGTCAAGGAGAGAGAGCTTGAGCTCGCCGGAGAGAAGAGAGAGAGAGAGAGAGAGAGAGAGAGAGAGAGAGAGATCCCACGCCGCCTTCCTAGCTTACCCCGACTTCTTCCTTGATGGCGCCTGGGGCCGATGTCGTCGGAGTGGCGGAGTGGGAGTCGTGCTCGGTGACGGAGCCGAGTTGGGGGCGCCAGGCGAGAAGGGGCTCCTGCGCGTCCGACCGACATCAGGCGACCGGGTGGATCGTGCCGCCGCCGGACCACCAGTACCCGCCCCTCCGTCGGGTACGCCGTGAGCTTCACGGGCGTTCCACGAGCGCGGGTTCGGGATGCCGGTGGGCGATTCCTCCGCGCCTCCTCGGAGCACTATGGCCCGGAGCTCCACAATCCCCCCCCCAACCGCATCTCCCATGCCGCGGTCTTCGTGGCGCTCAGGCGAGGGCTACCTCGGCATCGACGCCCACTGGGACTTGTGGCTCTACTTCTTCGAGGCCACCTTTAGCCCTGAAATCTCCGCCGTGGGCGGAGAAGGAGAAAGGGAAGGAGAAGGGGAAGAGGCCGGGCGGTCCGGCCGGCAAAGCCTGCACGCGGATGATCGCCGGCGATGGTTGCCCACCCCATGTTCGGGGCTCACGGGGTGGACTGTTTGGTTGATCAGTATTGGCGCCCAATCCACTCCCCGCACGAGGGTGACGTCGGCCGGGCGTGGCCTTGGCGTGGTAGACGGCGCCCCGGAAGTTCCGGCGATGGGACTCGGGCGGAGGGGTTAGGCAAAGATAGTGCCCCACCGCGGGCGGACGTGGCCTCCATCGCGGAGACCGCGTAAGCATGATCGCCGGCGTGGGCCGTGACGGGGGCTATGCCCATCCCCCTCGCCGAGCATGGAGCGCCCCGACACGGGCGGTGGTGGATATGCGCCAAATCGGTGGTACGGTCTTTGACTCTAGGCGACGGCTGGGCCCCGCCCGAGGCCTGGTTGCGGTGGCTCGGGCGGGGACGGAAGCCGGGAGGTTCGCCCGAGGCCCCGCCTTTGGGGGCTCGGGCGGGGGGCGGAGAATGGAAGCTTCGTCCCGAGGTCCCGTGGGGGGGGGGCTCGGGCGAGGCGGAGAATTGGCTCTCCCGCCCGAGCTCTTAGCGGGGGTGAGCTGGATGGGCCGAGGAGGTACATTTGTTACGGTGTCTTTGGAGCCGCGGCCTAGGTAGAGCGGTTGGAGGCCTATTGGGCCAAAGTTTGCGTTTTGTTGGGCTTTCCTTAGGGGGCCCTTATTTTGGTCCCCGACACGTACCACATAACCTAAAAAGCTCTGTCGGGTGAACCCCCGATAAACCACAATTCCTCCAGGATCGATACTTACAGAGACATCACAATATTACAACAGTTTTCATACAAAAATACCAGAGTAGCGGAAGACTTACAATAACTTAATTTACAAACCATTTGTAAAACTTATACAAACAGTATCATTATTACATAACAGCGAAAGTATCATTACTTAACTTTATTACAAGCCACACAACGAAAGTGCCCTGCCCACGGCCACACAATCTATTCTTCATCAGTTCCTTCCTCGATGACCGTCATGCAACAAGGGCCATAGCACTTTTGTTCACACGGTCCACCTGCAACGGGTTAAACAAACCCTGAGTACAAAAAGTACTCCGCAAGACTTAACCGACTAAAAATTGGGGAGAAGACTCAGAAATGCTGGCTAATAGGAATCAAGGTAAGACTTTAGCAAGATCAAATGACACCTTTGCAAAAAGAGACTAAGCCAATCCTTACTTTACTACAACAATCACTTGTCAACAATGTAACGGATTCAAAACTTCTCATCATCAACTTCCATCATTACTACGATGCTGGTGCGAGGATCAAGTCTCCCATATCGTGGAGCAACGACGATTCGAATCGCTTTATATACCTAGCTGGGGCTTCCTAGCCACACGATGTATGCAGGACCGAACATCTTACATACATCAACTCACGCTTGCATTTCTCCCGGTCAGAACGGGTCCTAGCCACGAGGTACAGTACACCATCTCCCTACGCCGCGGTCCCCTTCCACGGTGGTCCCGTAGGATGGGTACACGCTACGCTCGTCCTGGTTGTCCGTTCTCGTCGTGGATAGTACAAGGGAGCTTACCGCCATTAGCATGCGACTAGTACTATCCAATAACCTCATGATCCAAGGGCCAAGGCAACGAACGGTGCTTAACCGACTCACAAATGGACGACACTACACCAGGGCACTAGCCCTTCCTGGTGCAAGTCACTCCACCCGGTCTCAATTTACTCCTCATCATGTTCTTGTTGCGTACCCTTGACCCGATCAAAGTGAAGGGATACCAACAAGTAACATCAGGTTTTCATAATTGCCCTCAACGGGGATATTGTTATCACACCTTTAGAAAACATTTCATAAGGCCTATGCTATCAGCAGGGCTAAGCATACACTAGCATTTGCGAAATCAAAACAGGTATCCAGGGTATATATCAAGGTACGGTAGATGCATCAAAGTAGGATCACACAACTCCTGTTACCTAATGCATCACATCATCAACATACAATATAAAAGCTTTTTGAAAAACAAGGAGGTGGTTGAATGCATCCGGGGCTTGCCTTGGGGCTCGACGAAGTTAGGAGCAACTACCCAATCACCAAGATCAGATCCAACCTTCTCACGATGATCACCTTCTTCGAATACTGGAGTTGGATCAACTCCTTCCTTGGACGGCACAGCTACATGATAAAGATGCATGATTACAATGCAATAATAAAAAGAGCATGCGATAATGATACAACGATTGTTAATCTACCTTGAGTACAACTTTCCTTCACGGTATAGTTGCACTAAGGAATTATAGCTAGCGTCGACGACGACGGACTAACGATGCGCAATCAACATAAAATGCCGAAGGTCATTAGGGTTAATGACCTAGGGTCATCACTCAATCTAAAATCAAACAACCCTAATAGTGATTAAGGTTGGTTACTACTTTATTAACCATTTTTACAGTTGTTGAAAGCCACTAATTAACTTGCTAATTGAAGATTAATTAAACCCTAATTGGTTAAAGGATTAATTAATTAAACAAGATATTAATTAAGCATAATACAAAAATTAGTCAAATCATAATCAAACTTCATAATTAAGATCATCATCATCTAATTAGCACACAAAATAAATTTCATAATTTTTGGACTTATATTTTAATTATTAAAAATCATTGAAGTGGCATTTATTAATTAAAAGAGCAAATTATAGAACAATTAAATTTTATTGGAAAAACAGAGTTAGTATTTTTCCTTGACAGAGCATAACACAGAGAGCATACACATATTTTTGCACAATTTTATTTGCCCAAAATAAATTGTAACAAAAAGATGAAATCAGTTTCAGAAAAACAAATTTGAAAAAGAAAAGCATTTTCCTCCTCTGTTGGGCCTCAGCATGCGGCCCGGCATCGCCTGCTCGCCCACGCAAGCACGCGGCGTTCGCCTCCCTCTTCCTCTCTCATCCTCACTGACAGGGCGGGCCCAGCTGTCGGCGCCTTCTTCCTCCTCTTCCTTCTCTCTCGTCCGAACAGAGACGGCGGCGCTGGCGGCGGTCGTCCTCGTCGACGGCGAAGCTAGGGACGACACGAACTCCACCACACCCTTCCTAACACTCCGGTGAACCTATCCGTGGGGCAAACCGGCCAAAGCCATGTTCGGAGGAGACATGACCGTGGCCATGGCGGCTCGGTCACGCGGCGCACGGCGGCGCGGCGGTGTTCCTATGGATGCGGCGGTAGAGACCTCAAAACAAATAAATGTCGAACCCGGTAGCTCACTTAGACTTTGAAACGATCACTTGATTCGACGGACATACGATGAAAGTGCTCGGTCACCGGCGATGGCGGTCATGGCGGCGCAAAACCGACGGTGAGGCGACGTTCCCACGACTTTGGTGCTCAACTACGAAAACGATTGAGCCGACCATGTTCAGTGATAAAAGGCGAAGCTAAGACAAGGAATTTATTTGCTAGAGATGCACCGCAAAGCTATGATCGGTGGGGGGTGCTCACAACGGCGTCCGGCGGCCGGAGCGGAAGAAGATGACACCGTCCGAGCGATTGCAGTGGCGTCAAAGGCTGCTACCGGGTTTCGTGGATGCGCAACTAAGTTGCGGGGTTGCTGGTTAAAATGATTGGACAGTGGAGGTGGGATGGCCGTGAATTTCACCGATGACCAGAGGGAGCAACGGCGGCGGTGAGGAAGAAGAAAGAGAAGAATTGGTGGCCGGCTCAAGCTTTTATAGGGCAAGGATGGGTCGTAGAGGTGGCCAGGGGCTTCACGACGGTGGCTAGGTGGTCGGAGACGTGTGAAAGCCGGGAAACGACGAGAGAAGCCACGGCGGCGCCGGTGACTCAGTCGGCATGGGCAGGGTGCAAGGTGTCCCCCCTCTCCTGTGTAATCAGAAAGAGATCTTTTTCATTCCCATTTTCGAAATTACTTTCAGAAATTGAACTACACTCAAAAATATTCCAAAATACAGATTGCTCAAAATTTTATGCTCTACAACTTCTATTAAAGAAGTTTTGTCAGATTCCAAATAGTTTTTGAATTGCATTTCAAATTTAAAAGAAAGGCAAAAACCCTAACTTTAAGGATTTCAAAATTACTTTTAAATTTTGAGTAAAAGATGAAAATCTCCAAAAATAAAAGTTGTTCTATTTTTCAAGATCTACAACTTTCATTTAGAAAGTTTTTCATGAAACCAAATAATTTTTGAATTGGAGTTTAAAAATCAAAAAGGGGACATTTCCCAATTTGGAGAACTTTTGAAATTATTTAAATTTTCATCCAAAAACTTGAAAAAACTTTATATACCAAACTTGTAGAGCTCAAAGATATGTACAATCTGTATTTTTGAAGTTTTTCCAAATTTTGAATATTTTGAGATGAAATTGAGAAAAGGAGCAAAAGGCTTTTGAATTTCAGCTTTTGAAAAGGATTTTCAAATTGAATCTTTGGGCAATTAATTGGTAGTGTTGTGGTACTTTTCAAACCCAACCAATAGCACATTTTCAAAGTACAATGTTCATACTTTGAAATGGTGCCAAAGTTTGGTAACTTTTATTTATAAAATTAATTATGGTTAGCTCATCAAAATTGAAAGTGATATTCAAATTCCAACACAACCAATTTGACTTGGGGTTGGGATTTGAATTCCAAATTCAATCTTGATTCTTTCTTTTGCATCGTGTGACTTGTAAAACATGTTTGATATGTGAGTCGAGTTAGCCAAGCACTTGCAAACATCAAGATTAGTTTTAATTGATTGCTTTTATAATCAAGATGCAAGTGAAATTTAAATGGTGTACACAAACACATATGATATGAAAGAGCACAAACAACCCTAAAATTAAATAAACTCATTTTAATTGTACACATTAGAGTGCTCTAATCATGAATGCTTATGCAATGATGATGATGACATGGCAGGTTTAGGTTAACGTAACACGGAGGTGTTACAACACACGATACATGCATGGATGCATATATGCTTTTTCTCTACCTACGTATATTGGGGAAGAAATAAGTGTAAGAAGTCTAAATTCTTTTTTTTCAAGATTTATTTATGGAAATTTGTGTGCAAATTCAACGTCAGCAAAAATCTAAAATATGTTACGACAACAAACTGACAGCAGCATTGAAGAAGCCGTAGCAGCCAGCCATATTTTGTGAACACAACTGAAGTTACATGACGCAATTACGTAACCGGCTAATAGCACACTCGAGCTATCGCTTAGTACATAGAAACAACTATCCCTTACAGCGAGTTTATTTAAGCCATGAAGTAGTCTAGATCCAATATCCGAGCCTGTAGTTGAGACATTTGGTTTGCTGCAAGTCATTAACTCGCCCGTCATGTGAATCAACAACAAGCTAATCTCTCGAACAAAGTCAGTTCGCAAAAACGCCAGACGACCCGATTCCTTTTGGTACCTGACCAACCCACGTGTACCGATTTAATCTCCAAATCAAATAGGTTGTTAGTACATCGGTTAGGAACATTCGGCTGCAGTGATGATTAAAGTGTATAGGGTATTCTCGACGGCGGTGAAGCAGCGTCTTTGTGTGATGATGATGATGGCGGAGAAGTCAATATAAGGAGAAACAATCGTGGCAAAAAAACAACGTGGAAAGAGGTGTCTAACAGAGGTGAATTTGCTAATGTGGCGGTGAATGAGCTCATGTTGCAAAGGTTGTCCTGGTGCAAGAGGTCTTTTTATATGATAATATATAGAGTTGGGGTCTTTACATACATTTTGGATATCTTCGATGAAATAGCAAGGTTGCTGAGAGCTACTCCCTCCGTCTCAGAATTAGAGTACCAAGAAGAAGATAAAATGCATGCAATGCCCCTACATTACATGATTACCAATGCATAGAGGACATCAATGCTCCTAATGCCTGTCATCCAAGAACAGCTATCAATGCTCCTACTGCCAGTGGAGGAAGCTACGAGCTAGAGGGGATCACAGATGAGGACAACTCGAGTGAAGGAATAAGGCTACACACTATAGGCTACTAGTCTAAGGATAATGAGACCCGGAGACGACATGCTCTAAGGGACAAAATTTGAATATCAGAACGACCATTATTATGGGACAGAGGGAGTACTAGACATTAGTGGACGGGTTCAGTATGACGCCACTGCTCACGTATTAGATTGACGGCTTGTAGCAGACTATGGTAGCTAGTCCTGTACATCAGGATCAGATCTGATAGTCTTGTGTTTCTAGACCTGTCAGGCAGAAACGAAACTGTCGGGGACCAAAATAAGGGCCCTCCAAACAGTTAGACCCAACAAACGCAAAGCTAGGCTACATGGTAACTAAGCATGGCCTACCAGGGCCCAGCACGCTGCCAGCAGTCTCGACCAAGCCCCCTTAGCTTGGGCCCACGGCAGGCGCTAACTTCCGCCCCCGTCCGAGCCCCTACGGCCGAGGCCTCGGACGGGCGCTGCCTTCCCGACCCGTCCGAGCCCCTACGCCGAGGCCTCGGACGGGCGCTTGCCTCTGTCCCGTCCCGACCGAGCCCCTACGCTGAGGCCTCGGACGGGCGCTTGCCTTCCGTCCCGTCCGAGCCCCCTACGCTGAGGCCTCGGACGGGCGCTTGCCTTCCGACCCGTCCGAGCCCCCTACGCTGAGGCCTCGGACGGGCGCTTGCCTTCCGTCCCGTCCGAGCCCCCTACGCTGAGGCCTCGGACAGACGCTAACGTTCCGTCTTGCCCGAACCCTCTACAGGAACGCCTTGGACGAGCTCCCGCCTCCCGTCCCGTCCGGGCCCCCTGCTGGGGGCCTCGGACGGGACGCGCCGCACCTCCCGGTCAAGCCTGACCACAGACTTGACGTATATCCACCGCCCGCCTTCCCACAGTGCCTGTCAGACTGACGCCAGGCAGGGGATGGGAGCCGTCCCGTCACAACCCTACGCCCGCGTTCATGATTACGCTACCCCTACAGTGACGGCCATGCTCGCCCCGTAGGGCGCCATGATGACTAACCTCTATGACAGGTCCCGTCTCGGAAGCCTCGAGCATAGCAGACGCCGCGCCCGAGCCGACGCACGGCGCCGACCTTGTACGGAGGCCAGGTCTTCGAGCCCCGCCACTGTACACCCGGGTATCCAGCACAGGAAGGCGGAGATGGCTTCCATGCGGTGTATTTCGTCGGCCACGCCGTATACGACAACGACGCCACGGCCCTCGGAGCTTCGGACCGGGGATGAGTCAAAGCTACAGCAGCCACAGCGCCCGGACACGTTCACCATGATTTCCCCCTCCGTTGCCAGGATCGAGGAGCCGACTCCACAGAACGGCGCCCGCAATCGGCAGCACGGCGCCGTGCAAGACAAGGCCGCCGCCCACACCGGGGCCTCGAAACAAGGCAGAGGAGAAGCTCCGAGGCCTCGGCCGGGAAGAGGCGGCGCCCACCACCGTTTCACCTATTCAGACACTGTACTAAAAGCCCGTTCCTCCCCTTGCGGCTATAAAAGGGGAGGACGGGGGTCCTTCCAAGGGCAAGTGAACAAGTCTATAGGAAAACCGGTTGGTCTAGACACAGGTCAATCGGACTACGTGCGAGTCTAGCAATCTCCTTAGCACACGGGCTCATACACTCATATTCACGAGACTTGGGACCAGCTTCCTCTCTCCACCTACTTGTACACCCCTACCTACAAGCACCTTGGTGCAAGATAATACAAGACTCCCTTGTGTCCATCTCGCACACCATCCGGGGTTGGGAGCACGCACGCAAATTTACTCGTTGGTACTAGGACCGCCAGTTTTAGCACCGACAGTTGGCGCGCCAGGTAGGGGAGAAGTGCGTGTTTCACCTCCTTTCCCGCAAAAACCTCCGGATGGCCTGCAGACGTGACGACGCTTCGGGGTGATTTCTCAGCCCCAACTCCTCTCCACTCCAGCCGCAGGAGCCGGGGACCCTGATCCGGTTCGGTGAGCTCGAGTTCGTGTCGACTGGAGTCCAGTATGACATGGAACTCCTACCGGCCGGAGTTCGGCCTTCCGACGAGTCCCCTCGGTGGACCCAACGCCGGCCCGGCCAGAGGAGGCGCCACGGGCTTCGCTCCCCGCCGCGCTTCGGTGGACGCCCCGACGCTGGCGGTTTGCGGAAGATCTAGCGGCGCCGCTGGGCTGGACGATACCCGCCCGCGGGGGACGCCGGCCGCCGTCGCCACCACGCCCGCCCGTTTGGCATGGCCAACGCTGTACCCACGTACATAACGTTGGTCTCCACCGCCATGGGAGCCGGGAGGCCCCCCGCCGGCGGGCTCCACGGAGCACCGACGCGGACACCCCCCGACGGTTCCATCCATGCCTACGAGGAGTACCCGATCACGGGGAGGAGCAGCGACGCTACTCCCAAGACGCGCCACACCCAACCCGATCCGACGCTGCCCTCGAGGATACGGAGCCCGTGGGGTTCATCCCTGAGCACGCCTTCGCTTGGCACCCGACCGACTCCCCGGACGACATGTACGATCCAACTCGTGAATGCTTTCACGTGAGATCGGTGAACTTCGGCGAGGCGCAACGGCAACGACGCACGGCGACCAGGGCCGTGATCCCGTGCCCGGCAGGAGAGTGCCCTCCGGCGGGCGCAACACTGAGGACCCTAGCGCGTCCCGGCCTCCGGGCCGTGGGCCACAGACTCTTGGCGCGCCAGACGGGCCCTCCGGGGACCGGGCGAACTCACGGCTACCCCTCCCGAGAGGCCACGGCGCCCCGCTATCGAGCCGGATAGGGAGCTTGGGGACAGAGCTCGGCCCCTTGACCGCCGCTTTATTACGGGACGGAGATAGAAGCGTACCAGCGTGCCCACCGTCGCGGCAACGCAATCCTAGCCCCGCCGCTCGTCGCCACGCGCGTGACGCCACCGGAAGGATCGTCAACGACGAGGGTGGAGAGCGCCCCCCCATCTTCCCATGTGCAAGTCATAAACGGGCGGCTGCCCTCCTCGTCCGGGCGATGCGTGAATCCATCCCCCCGGAGGGGCGACGGATTCGAGATGATCTCGCGAGACTATCTCGAGACCGCCGCTGTCCAAGCAGGCCGAAAGCTTCGGCCTCCCGACATCGGGCACCGAGGGACGGGGAGGACGGAGAGCGCCCACGCCACGAGCGAAGCCTCGGTCCATCGGGACCCATCACGGAGGTCGATCCACGAGCGTCTTCAGGACAAACGGCAAAGATCGACGATGGTGACGCATGCAACGTCATCAACAACGCCGCGAAGGAAGCCGGAGCACGGGCGGGCGCGACCGCCAGCCACGCAGAGGTGGCAGGCGCGATAGCGACAAGGACCGTGATGATGCCGATCCCCTGGGGCCCCGCGCCTTCAGCCGGGAGATCCGCAACGCACGGTTCCCCTTCCGGTTCCGACAGCCGGCCAACCTTGCCAAATACTCGGGAGAAACGAACCCTGAGGTTTGGCTCAACGACTACCGCCTCGGCATGCCAGCTTGGCGGCGCGGACGATGACCGGCTTATCATCCGCAACCTCCCGCTTCACTTGGGTGATTCGGCGCTTGGCTGGAGCATCTTCCCGCCCACACGATCCGCGATCTGGTCCGAACTAGTCGGGGTTTTTGTGGGGAATTTCAGGGCACGACGTGCGCCCGGGGAACTCATGGGATCTCCTTGTTGCCGCCCGGAAGCCCGATGAGACGCTCAGCGGGACTTCATCAGCGCTTCTCGAAAAAGTGCACGGAGCTGCCCAACATGGCCGGCACCGCCATCATCGGCCAGCGTTCCTTGATGGTACGACCTGCAAGGAGCTCGTCCATGAGTTGGGACGGAAGATGCCAACCACCGCCAACGAGCTGTTCGAAGTAGCGGCGAACCGCCTCCGGCGAGGCGGTGGGGGCGATTTTTCGCAACAAAAAGCAACAAAGGGAAGCGGAAGGAAGACGATGCCAAGGGGGAGGCACCCCGCAACCCTGTGAAGAACAAGAAGAACAAGTGCAAAGGGAAGAACGGCAAAAGGGAGGCGGAATCCGAAGGCGACATCGCCGCCGCGGCCGACCCGCAAGGCCCCCCGAGGCCCCCAGCGGCCCGGGGCCTTCGACGACATGATCAAAAAGTGCTGCCCTTTCCACAAATTCCTCGTCAAGCACACTATGGGGGAGTGCGACTTGGCCTGTCTTTTCTATCGAAGCTTCCCCCCTTCGAGGACAAGAAGAAGACGGAGGGGGAAAACAAAGGCGAGAAGTTCCCCGAGGTCCATGACGTCTTCATGGTCATCGGGGGACCGCCGGCGAACCTCCCCGCGCCCAGATCAAGCGCGAACGCCGAGAGATATTCTCGATACACCCCACCACTCCGGTACCTGCCGTGGTCCGCCGACGCCATCACCTTCAAAGCATCGACGACCACCCGCTCTACGTGCCACAGCTGGAGGCGGTACCCGCCGTGGTCGACCCCATTGTCGGCAACGTGCGGCGGCTCACCAAGGTGCTGATGGATGGCGGAAGTGCCCTTAACATCCTCTACTCCGAAACCCTCGGCTTGTTGGGGATAGAGCTCCACGACTTCGGCCCGGCAGACTCTCCCTTTCAGGGCATAGTCCGGGAAACGCGCGTGGCCCCTCGGGCTGATCGACCTCCGGTGCCTTTGGGACGCCGTCGAACTTTCGCAAGGGAGGTCATCACCTTCGACGTGGTTGACTTTTCGAGGAACCTATCACGGAATTCTCGGACGTCCAGCGTATGCGAAGTTCATGGCCGTCCCCAACTACACTTACCTTCTCCTCAAGATCCGGGGCCCCAATGGCGTCATCACCGTCGGCTCCTCCTATGAGCACGCGTTCAAGCTGCGACGTCGAGGCAGTCGAGCACGCCGAGGCCGTGGCGATCTCCGAAGCCCTCGACACCAAGCGTCACGCCCGGCGCATTCGAGCCGTCCGACGGAGTGAAGGAGGTCCCCGCTGGACCCCGCCTCTCCATCCGGCAAGGCGGTGAAGATCTGCGCCCCCCTCGACCCCGATATAGGAAGTTGTGCTCGTCGACTTCCTCCGCACAAACATTGACATCTTTGCGTGGAGTCCCTCGGACATGCCGGGCATTCCGAGGGAAGTCGCCGAGCACTCCCTTGACATCCGGGCCGGGTCCAAGCCGGTGAAACAGCGTCTGCGCCGATTCGACGAGGAGAAGCGCAGGGCCATTGGCGAGGAGGTGAACAAGCTTTTGGCGGCCGGGTTCATCAAGGAGGTGTTCCACCCTGAGTGGTTATCTAATCCTGTACTGGTTAGGAAAAAGAGTGGGAAATGGAGGATGTGTGTAGATTATACTAGTCTAAATAAAGCATGTCCGAAAAGTCCCTTTTCCCTTACCACGTATCGATCGGATAGTCGACTCCACTTCGGGGTGTGAGCTCTTATCCTTGCTTGATGCCTATTCCGGCTACCACCAAATCAAGATGAAGGAGTCCGACCCAGCTCGCGACTACCTTCATCACCCCTTTCGGTATGTCTTTGCTACGTGACGATGCCCGCCGGGCTCGAGGAACGCAGGGGCCACGTATCAGCGATGCATGCTAGGCGTTTTCGGTGACCACATCGGTGAAACCGTAGAGGCCTACGTCGACGACATCGTGGTCAAGACCAAGGAGGCCGACGACCTCATCTCTAACCTTGAGGTCGCTTTTCAGTGTCTCAAGGCCAAGAGCGTCAAGCTCAACCCCGAGAAGTGCGTCTTCGGGGTTCCCCGAGGCATGCTCCTCGGGTTCATCGTCTCAAGCGCGGCATCGAGCCCAACCCGGAGAAGGTAAGCTGCGGTAACGAGCATGGGGCCGATCAAGGACTGAAGGGCGTCAGGCCGAGTCATGGGGTTTGTCGGGCGTCTCGAGCCGCTTCATCTCACGGCTCGGCGAGAAGGGCCTACCCTCTATCGCCTCCCGAGAAAGTCCGAGCGCTTCTCACGGACCTCCGAGGCCCGGGGGGCCCTCGACAAGCTCAAAGCCGCCCTCCTCACGCCGCCGCGATCCTCGTCCCCCCGGCCGAAGGAGAGCCCCTCCTCCCCATGCGTTGCCGCAACAACGCAGGTGGTCGAGGCGGCCATCGTCGTCGAGAGGCGGGGAGGAGGGCCACACACCGCCGGTCCAGAGGCCGTCTACTTCATCGGCGAGGTGTTGTCCGAGACCAAGATCCGCTACCCGGAGATCCAAAAACTGCTCTACGCGGTGGTCCCGACCCGGCGCAAGCTCAAAGACTACTTCGACGCTCACCCCGTGGCGGTGGTCTCCTCCTTCCCGTTGGGGGAGATCCTCCAAAATCGGGAAGTCTCGGGCGGGTCGCCAAGTGGTCCGTTGAGCTCATGGGAGAAACCCTCTCCTACGCGCCAAGGAAGGCTATCAAATCTCAAGTCTTGGCTGACTTCCTCGCCGAGTGGACCGATACTCGGCTACCGCCGCCCGGCTCCCAGGCGGAGTCTTTGGACGATGTACTTCGGCGGGTCCACGATGAAGACCGGAGCCGGCCGCTGGCCTCCTCTTTGTCTCCCCCTCGGGCGCACATGCGACACGTAATCCGCCTCCACTTCCCAGCGTCAAACAATATGGCGGAGCACGAGGGCCTACTCAACGGGTTGAAGATCGCCATCGAACTCAGCATCAAAGCGCCTTGATGTCAGGGGACTCATGACTCGTCATCGACCAGGTCATGAAGGACTCAAGCTGCCACGACCCCAAGATGGGCATACCGCAAGGCGGTGCGCGCCTGGAAGACAAGTTCGAGGGGCCTCGAGCTCAACCACATCGTCGTCCGAGGTACAACGAGGGCCGACGAACTCACCAAGATCACCATTTGGAAGAACCCGGTTCCCCCCGACGTCTTCACAAAAGACCTCACGGCTCCCTCCATCACACTCGGCGAGCGGGGAGGAGGCCACGGAGAATCGCTCCCTCCCCCCCTCGGGGCCAGGGGAGATGTCCGAGGCCCCTCTGCGGCCGAGGCCCCTCGGACTCCGAGGCGTCCTCGGCCTCAAACCCCAAGGTCATGGAGATCGGCGGGGGGAGGATTTGGAAGCCGACCCCAAGCCGGATTTGGAGAAAACCATACCTCGATTGGATCATTGGGGAACCCTCCCCGAGGACTTCAATCAGGCCAGCGCATCGCGAGAAGAGCAAAGTCCCGTCGTCATCGAGGACGACCTGTACAAACAAAGCCCCTCGGGGGTCCTGCGGCGATGCGTCACGGCCGAGGATGGCCTTGCCCCGTTTTCGCAAAATCCACGCCGGGGTGTGTGGCCACCACGCCGCTCCCCGCTCCCTCGTCGGCGCTTTCCGGCGAGGGATTCTCTTGGCCAACCGCGGGTCGCCGACGCCACCGAGGTAGTGCGCACTGCGAAGGATGCCGCACTACGCTCGTCGAGGCGCACCTACCGGCTCGAGGCACTCTGGACCATCCCGATCACATGGCCCTTCGCCGTTTGGGGTTTGGACCTGGTAGGACCCCTCAAGAAGGCGCCCGGGGGCTTCACTCATCCGCTTTCGTCGCCATAGACAAGTTCTCCAAGTGGATCGAGGCGCGCCCCATCACCAACATCCGGTCCGCACAGGCGGTGCTCTTCTTCACCGATATCACCCACGGCTTTGGAGTCCCGAACTCCATCATCACCGACCACGGCACCCGGTTCACGGGGGCAAAGTTCGAGACTTCTACGACGAGCACCGGATACGCATCGTGCGGTCACCGGTGGCGCACCCTCAGACGAGCGGTCAAGTGGAGGCGGGCCAATGGGATGATATTGCAAGGGCTCAAGCCTCGGATTTTCAACAAGCTCAACAAGTTCGGCAAAAGATGGCTCGGCGAGCTCCCCTCGGTCCTCTGGAGCCTTAGGGACGACGACGAGCCGGGCTCACGGTGGTTTACGCCCTTCTTCCTGGTGTACGGCGCTGAGGCCATTTTGCCTACCGACTTGGAGTTCGGATCCCCGAGGCTCAAAGCCTACGATGAGGCCTGCAACCAAGTAGCTCGAGAGGACTCGCTGGACATGCTTGAGGAAGCAAGGAACACTGCCCTCTTACACTCGGCAAGATACCAGCCAGTCCCTCCGACGCTACCATGACCGGGCGGGTCCGGACCGAGACCTCAAGAAGGGCGATCTGGTGCTCCGTCTCCGTCAAGACAACAGAGGACGTCACAAGCTCACGCCGCCTTAGGAGGGACCCTTCATCATCGCCGAAGTCCTCAAGCCAGGCACATACAAACTCGCCAATGAGGCCGGTGAAGTCCTCAACAACGCTTGGAACATTCAACAGCTACGTCGCTTCTACCCTTAAGCTTCCAAGTTTTTACTTATAGTTGTACTCCATGTTTCTCAAAGAAGAATGGGAAGCACTTCTCATTTTTACAATTTTTCGCAAACGAGAAACATGTCCAAGGCCCTCTCGGGGGCTGAGGACTGAACTTATACTTACGCCACCTCGAGTCTAAGGGAGACTCGGCCCCGATCCATCAAAGCCGAGCCTCCCTCGAGGGGGCTAAACAGGGGGGAACCCCCCCGAAAGGCACTCTGCAAGCACACTACTTTTTTGCTTATCGTTTCTTTTTGAACACTTTCGTGCTGAAGATCCTGAACGCTTAGAAAAAGGGTAACTAAGGAAGGCATCTTCGAAACCTAGGGCCGGTTGAGCCACGGGGTCACTTACGCCCATGCGCTACAAACACTCCTACTCACCGCCATAGGACGAAGGAACTTCATGCTTTCTTGGGGATCGCTCCAAACGTCGGGGCTGGCAAAGCTACAAGGCCTCCCACGCCCCGCCCTTCACGGTGCCTCGCTTACCACCCTTGACTAAGGGCGAACCTCTAAACTCAACGCTCTCGCAAAGGGCCCTAATCTAAAATGCAAGGCGAGGTTCAAAGGCACGGAAAATAGGCAAAAAACGATCAACAAATCATAAGGCCTCGACGGGCCAAAGTTTTAGTCCACAGACAAAACAAAATACTAATCAAATTTTTTACATGGGCACGCTCGGCCCAAATTACAGAATTTCTTGGGGGCATCCGACCCCCATCCATCGGGCGGCGTCGGCATCCGCGGCGTCGATAGCGTCGCCCCTTCGGCAACATCGGGGAGGATAGCCGTGCGGAAGTGCCCGACTGGGCGCAGTCGTGGCTTCTTGACCTGCTGGAGCAGCTCAGCGAACACCTCTCCCTCGCGACCCTCCTCGTCCTCGGCGACGACAAGCCCCTCGGAAATTTTGGGGAGGTCGAGGTCGTAGTGAGAGAGGGTCATCGCCGGGGTGTGCGACACGCCCGGTCCGAAGGCCGGGAAGGGGGCGCGGGACGCCGCCTCCACTCGTCGGGCAACGCCTCCAGGGCAGCCTGGTGGGCTGGCTGCCGGCGGGTTCGCCCGGCCTCGACCACCGTGCTGAGCGGCTCGGACCTTCTCCTTCGGGGACGTCGAGCTCGCCTGCCGAGGAGAGGCCCCCGCACCGCACCAAGGGCCGCCGCTTGCTCCGACGACTTCCTCCTCGGCTCGCATCCGGGGGGGTCAATCTCGAGCAAGAAGGCAAGGATATGATTGCCTAAAAACAAGACTTACCTTCCGTTTGCACCACCTCCTCCGCCCATTTTTGCGCATGGAGCTCGTTGACCTCATTCGGCGCTTGACCAAGCTCGGCCCGCACCATGGTGACATCATTGACAAAGAGCTGGTGGTCGGTATCCATGTTCACGGGTTCTCCGTCAAGGTCCCAATGGTGTCGGACGCCTGGACAAGCGCCGTCCTCATCATCTCCTTCTCGGCTCGGTCGGCTGGTCGAGCTCCGGCGACCGCTCCGCCGGGGCCTTCGACGGGGAGGGTGTTACGCTCCCGAGCCTCGGAGGCCTCAACCTTCGAATCCGAGACAAGGAGGCGGAGGCCGGCATTCTCCTCGTTCGGGCAGCTAACTTCGGTGCGCAGCCGGTTTGCCCTCTGCTCACGCGAAGGTGGGCGCCTCGTCGAGGCCCGGCCCTCGGAGAAAACCGCGATTTCTCCCGGGACAACCGCCGGATCCCGAGGCGACCGGAACCAGCGGGTTAGGCATGCTGCGGGTGCCCGTGTCAAGGTAAGGATTCGATCATGAGTATTTATAATACCTTCAACACGTCGGGGAGGTCCCTCGAGAAGATCGGGCGAGCGAGCGAAGCGTGTCTTCACCGGGACCGCATGAACTTGCCGGCTGCTCCCCACCGAGTTTGCTCGTGGCGTCGTCCGGCACATAGGGCCGGTCCTCCCGTCCGGTCCAGGTCCGACAGGGACAATCCGGGCGGCTCCTCCTGGAGCGCGTCAAAGCGGACCACCTCCCGGGCTGGAGGACCCCTCGGCAGGCGCCGCAGTAGGCGACCCGCGATCGCCACCCGTGGAAGCCGTGTCCGCAACGGCCACCTCTTTCCTCGCGCGGGGCGGTCTCCTCGGAGAGGGGGACCTCCACCACCTCTGCGTCGTGGCACGACCCGGGCGGGCTGGCGCCCGCTCCTCCATGACCATGTCGTAGCGGCCACTAGGGCAGGCGCCGTCACGACTTCCACGACGGGCGTTGCCGAGGCCTCCGTACCAGTGCACGCCCCCTCTCCGTCACGGGCGGGGGGTGGCTCCTCGGACGACGGCGCCTCGGCCGCCTCTCCCCGTCGCGGAGGCGCACCACCAGGGGCAGAGGAGGCGCCGCCGCCCGGCCCTTCGCCTCAAGCGCTTGCGCGGAGCAAGCGGGGGGAGCCGGGGCCGTCTTGCGTTTTTGGCTACGGTGGCAAGAAGGGCGGGGCTTCGTGAGGAAGAAATGAAACAAAAACGATGGAAGACTTAAGGAAGGAGAGGTGCTCACCCGGTGACCGGGCGGCTGGAACAATCGGCTCGGCCGGAGCCGTGCTCGCCGGGGCTCGGACTTGAGGTGTCTCGGCCTGCGCGACTACGGGGTCGCAGTACGGGATGCCGACCCTCGGCGTCGCCGCCTCCTCAGGTGAGGCCCCGCTTCACCCTCGGCGGTCCTCCTCGCCACCTCAGGCCGCTCCGGGGTGGGTCCGGCCGCCCGGCCGGGCTGACCGGCGAGGACGACTCGGGGAGGGGCCTCATCCCCCCCGGGGTCACGTCTCCGGCCGCCCGCCGTGGGCCTCGGTGGAGTGAAGGGCGGGCGGCGTCCTTCAACGGCCATGGCGAAAGAGGGCAATGCGGCCTGGGAGGCTCAACACGCACCCTCGGCCCAAGAAGGCGAGGCCGAGGCCGACGCGTGCTGGACTTCGGGCCTGCGTGCCTCTACGGCGCATCACCGAGGCCGAGGCTAGGAACCAACGACTCCTTGACCTCTCATCCTCCATGAAGCCGATGAAGTCGTAATCCTCCCCTCGTCATCCTCATCATCATCATCATCGGCGCCGGTGGTATCGGAGGGTGTCGGCTCTCGAGGGAGTCCCTCTTCCTCTGCCCGGCACCGCAGCCTTGTCCAGGCGGCGGCTGTTCGGCTCCGCTACGGACATTCTGTCCGACTTCTTCTTCTTCTTCTCCCTCGCTTCTCAGCGTGGGCCTTGTTCGCCTCTTTCTCCACGGAGATGGGGGCTTGGGCCGCGCACTTCCCGGCCAATCCCCGCAAAGAAAAGAATGAGATGAGGATGAAAGGGAGGATGTGAACATCAACGGTACGAACACGACCCACGAAACTTACCACGGAGATGGCATCCGGGTGGGGGCGCATCGCAACCTTGTAGAGGTTGGAGACGTGCTGTCACCGTCGTTGCCTTCTTGGTCGCTCAACGACCTCGTCGTGCTCGAGGTCGACGGACGACATCCTCGCCCCGGCCCAAGGGCTGCGTTCCCTCATGTCAAACAGGCGGTGGTCGCCTCTCCATAAGGGGGCGGGACTCGCCGCTGTGGAAGGCAAAAGCAATGACAAGCGATGCATCCAACCCCTTGTGGGTCGGCATCCTCAAAGCGCGGAACACCTTCTTCGATTGGGGGTAGTCCTCTGCAGGATAATCTCCTCCCTCCACCTCGCGGGCTCCGCGTCGAACACCCCCCCGGTGTAAGCGGGCGGATGACCGAAGTCGTTAGGAGGTAGAACCACTTCGTGGCGCCCGGCCCGCGGTTGGAGGAGGCGAAGCCGGGATGTAGGAATCCCGGTTGCGACCCGCAAGCTGCGTATGCAGCCCCGGCGGACGGACGTCCTTTTCCTCTTCTCGGCGCCTTTGAGGTAGAGGCGCCCTCGAAGAAGTGGAGCAGAGGTCCCAGTGGACCTCGACCCCGAGAAAGCCCCTCGTACAAGGCGACAAACACCGCCATGTGCGTGATGGAGTTGGGGTTGAGGTTGCGGCTCGGGCCGTAGTACTCGAGGATGGCCCTCAGAATTGACCGCCGGCATCCGGACCCGTTCTCATGGAACGCCGTGAAGCTCACGCAGCGTATCCGGTGGCTGTGCGGGGGCACGTGGTCGGCCATGAACCATCCACTCCTAAGGCGTTGTCGTCACAAGCAGGGGCGGAGAAGCCCCTTCCCCACCAGCGCCACCGGCTCGGCGGCGTCACGGAACTGCGTCTCCCCACTCCCTCCACGCCCGATGATCACCGGTCTCGGCGCCATGGCAGCAGCGGGCGGGCGGGTGCAGTGAGTTCTCTCTTTTCTCGCTCCCTTTTTCTCTCGGCGGCGCCCGAGCAGATGGCGATGGCGGAGGGAATGAAGGCGAGGGCGCAGGGGCCGGGAAGGTGAGAAGGAAGCCAAACGCCGCCCCACGCCCGGGCCTACCCGAAACCCCGGTCGGTTCATCTACGCATTTAATGCGATCGCGCTCAGGATTTCCTACTCAAGTGCACGTCACACGGAGACCAGGCACCCGACGCAGGCTGACCCCCCCACCGGGCCCACGGCGGCGCCTCACACACGACGCAGGGTTTTTTCTCCGCATAGGATCGACACACGGAACCCGAGGACGGCAGCGGCGCGGCTCGATGGCGGCCGCGGGCTGCGCCACCGTCACGTCCCCCCGTGGGACCCGGGCACCTGCGGTGCGTCGAACCGCCTCGGTCGTGGGGGCCCACCACCTCTTAAAAATAACAGTGGTGGCGGCGGTGCTCACCGCCTCCGGAGAGGGCGCCTAAAAAAGACGCGCCCACGTCCCCACGGCCGGGATTTCCACGGCAAGCGTTTCCTTCTCCGGAAGGGCACAGGCGGCGGCCCATTATGGTCAGAGGTTCGTGGGCTGGCCCACTAAGGGGGGTTTCTGACCGCCTCGGGGCAACGAGTCGGGGGATGGCTCGGGACGGACTCATACACGGTTCAGCCCCACTGCTTGAGGGATCGTCAGACGCCATATCCAAGGCAGCGAGGCGTCCCGAGTTAGGGGGATCCAGCGGGGAGTGCATCGAGCCCTCGGGACTGGCGGGCGGGACCGGGCCCCGCCTCGGACATACCTTGTAGGCTCTAATGGAATGCGCCTCGGGCCCAGCCAACCCCTAGCGAGCACGGGCACGGGCATTCCACTTGGATTTACAGTTATGCGACTCACGGGATCTAGTTGTGTGCGGCTTTTGCCGTCGTCGGCATGACAAAATCCACCCTCCTCCCTGCGGAAGGGATGCGTGAGGCGTCTTCGAAATTAACGACCAAGTACCAACCGGCCGCCCCATGCGGAGCGGGGGCTCGGGGGCTACCCCGGCATAGTGGCCGAGGCTGGGAACGTCACTAACCAGCGCCATGCCTCCCGGACGAGCCGGCGGGCCCGGGGGGCTCGGCACCACGGAAACACTCGACCAAAAACACGCACAAGCCCTCGGAGAAGCACCCACACTCCTCCGAGGCCTCGGGGGCTACACCCGGCCGGATGCGCTCGCGCGCCCCAGCGGAGAATATAGCCTCGAGAGACAAGAAAGCACCCTCACGGACATGTGCAAACCCCTAGGGGGTAGAGGCGTTCGCGATGAGGCAGGCTACGCCTCTCACAAGCCACAAACGCATCGAGAACACGTGCAAGCCCTCGGAGGGTTGTTCACACCCCTCAGAGGCCTCGAAGCTACACCCGCCCGGAGTGCTTGTGGCGCACCAGCGTAAGCTCGAAGCATCTAACAACACGCCCGACAAAAAACTTGGCCAGAAACCACAACCTCCGAACGAGTATACTTACTCCGCCCGAAGGTTCGGGGGGCTCTTGTCGGGGACCAAAATAAGGGCCCTCCAAATAGTTAGACCCAACAAGCGCAAAGCTAGGCTACATGGTAACTAAGCATGGCCTGCCCGAGCCCAAAGACGCTGCCGGCCGGTCTCGACCAAGCGCCCTTAGCTTGGGCCCACGGCGGCGCTAACTTTCCGCCCCGTCCGAGCCCCCTACGCTGAGGCCTCGGACGGGGCGCTGCCTTCCGCCCCGAAGGCCCCTTTACGGCGAGGCCTCGGGCCGGGCGCTTGCTGCCCGTCCCGTCCGAGGCCCCTGCGGCGAGGCCTGGGACGGGCGCTCCGACCCGTCAGGCCCCCTGGCGAGGCTTGGACGGGCGCTTGCCTTCCGTCCCGTCCGAGCCCCCTGCGGCGAGGCCTCGGACAGGCAGCTAGCGTTCCGTCTTGCCCGAACCCTCTACGGGGAATGAACCTTGGGCGAGCTCCGCCTCCCGTCCCGTTCGAGCCCACGTGCTAGGGCCTCGGGCGGGCGGCCTCCGGTCAAGCGACCCGCAGACTTGGCGTATATCCACCACCCGCCTTCCCAGTGGTGTCAGGCCAGCGGCCGCGCGAGGCGGGGGATGAAGCCGTCCCGTCACAACCCTCGCCCGCGTTCTTGATTCACGCTACCCCTACGGTGGCGGCCATGCACGCCCCTTTGTAGGGCACCATGATGACTAACCTCTATGGCCCGGGTCCGTCTCGGAAGCCACGTCCCCGGCGTACGCCCGCGCCGAGCCGACGCCTGGCGCAGCGCCGACCTTGTATGCGGAGGCGGGTCTTCGGGCCCGACCCCTTTGTACACCGGGTATCGAGCACAGGGAAGGCGGAGATGGCTTCCATGCAGTGTATCTGCGCGCCGGCCCACGCCGTATCACGATAACGGCGCCACGGCCCTCGGGCCGGGACCGGGGATGAGTCAAAGCTTCAGCAGCCACGAGGCGCCTGTACCACGTTCACCATGATTTCCCCTCCGTTGCCGGGATCGAGGAGCCGACTCCACGAGCGGCGCCCGCAATCCGGCGGCACGGGCGCCGTGCAAAGACAAGGCCGCCGCCCCACAGGGGGCCTCGAAACAAGGCGGAGGAGAAGCTCGGGGCCTCGGCCGGGAAGAGGCGCGCCCACCACCGTTTCACCTATTCGGACACTTTGTACTAAAAGCCCGTTCCTCCCCCTTGCGGCTAAAAAGGGGGGAGGAGGGGGGGTCCTTTCAAGGGCAAGTGAACAAGTCTATAGGAAAACCGGTTGGTCTAGACACAGTCAATCGGACTATGCGAAGTCTAGCAATCTCCTTAGCACACGGGCTCATACACTCATATTCATGAGACTTGGGACCAGCTCCCTCTCTCCACCTGCTTGTACACCCCCTACCTACAAGCACCTTGGTGCAAGATAATACAAGACTCCCTTGTGTCCATCTCACACACCATCCGGGGTTGGGAGCACGCACGTAAATTTACTCGTTGGTACTAGGACCGCCAGTTTTAGCACCGACAGAAACCAACCAAAAACTTCGTCGGATCTTCCCTGTTATATAAAATAGAGTATAACATTGATGTTTTACTTCTTTGAAAAAGTCATAGGGTCAGCTAATCCTAATAAGACCATGTTTGTTTCACCCCTAAACAATGGAGAATAAGGGGTATTAAAGGGATTGAAGAGAAATTTAACTTGTACATGATTTATAATCTCCTCCAGACCTTATTTGACTATACACAAATACACTCCAGTCTATATAGTTTTAAAAAAATTGAGATAAACTTGAAGCTAATCTCAGCCTTTCTCTCGTAGAGAACAAACATGGCCTAAAGGGGCCTAGCCTGCTCGTTTCGAAATCCTATCAAGGTCGTTGCATTTAAACACGTGAAGGGGGGCCAAAATGCCAATTGCCAAGCTTTGCAGATTGAGCTCCGTTCCAAAATTGCAAACGCGTTTGAAAAGCGGCACACAGGCTTAGGAAGTGGACGAGGTCGATAGTATACCCTTCCTGCTGAGGATGCCATCGAGCCTACCTAAAAACTTACAAATAAAATAAAATGATATTTCATGGAATTTGAGTGGGGAAAAGAATACAGTAACATTTTTCGTAATTAATCAACTGACTTTAACAAAAACACAATTAGATACCACGTGCATCCTTACTTGGCCCTCATCAGTCAGCCTTCAACAGACGGCGACGAGGCAGCTGAGCGGGCTCTGCGGGCATGACGCCCGCGGCCAAGGGGCCGTCCCTGACGATGTGACCACCGATAGCTGAAAAAACTACGCCTCGGCTGTAATCCCGACCAAGAGCGTTCATTTTCCAAATCCATTCATAAATGCTCCATCTCCATCCATCGCGCTGATGAGTTCCACACCCTCCGTCCAAAAGTCGGCCGCCCGGTCGGGCGGCCGCCACCGCCGGGGACGGGGACCGCGTGGCGGACATGGTGTTGGCGGCGGGCGGACATCTTGACACTCCCGGCGCTGATTCACTGCGCAGATGCGGGGGAGGAAACCAGAAAGGAGCTGATTTTGTGTGTGTGTGTGTGTGTGCCGACTGGCACGAGCGCGATCGAATCCGAATCATGCGTGCGCATGTTGCGGGGGCAGGGCGCAGCGACATCGCTGCGAAGTGTGCAGGCGAGGCGCTGGCGGCCGACTTGGCGTTGAGCAGGGGTGAGATCCGGCGGTCGAAGCGGGCTCATCGCCACATGCCACGCCACGGCCTTGGCCTGGCTTTATACTAGGCCTTGTTCGGATTCTAACTTTTAGAAAAAGTTAGAACTGTAGTGTTTCGTTTGTATTTGGCAAATATTGTCTAATCGTAGCCCAACTAGGCTCAAAAGATTCGTCTCATAAGTTACAACCAAACTGTATAATTAGTTATTTTTTTACTTATATTTAATGCTCCATGCATGCGGGTAAAAATTGATGTGATGGAGAGAGAGTGAAAAAAAGTTAGAAGTTTGGAGGAAACCGAACAAGGCCCTACTATTATTTGCATTCTTAATGCAGGCGACCAGGTGATGTGTGCTACTACGGTTACTAATCTACTCCCTCCGTCTCATAAAAAGCCTTAATCGCAATCTTTTGACTTTCGGTCATCGAGTTTGACCATCCATCTTATTTAAAAAAATT
Organism: Chrysopogon serrulatus; assembly: GCA_015844335.1. Lineage (NCBI taxonomy): Eukaryota > Viridiplantae > Streptophyta > Magnoliopsida > Poales > Poaceae > Chrysopogon > Chrysopogon serrulatus. The sequence continues at coordinate 39,301 of JADLZL010001498.1, forward strand.
TATATATATTATAAAATAAATAAACAATTATAAAATATCTTTAATAATAAAATAAGTCATAACAAGATATATGATATTTATATAAAAAATTTAAATAAGGCGAATAGTTAAATACGATGATTAAAGGTCAAAGATGGCGTTTTTTTGTTTGATGGAGGAGGGAGCAGGAGTGCCATGGATAAATAATTGACGAGGCCGTTTTCCATCCGAAAATAATGTCCGATGTGAGCTTACTCCCTCCGTCTTCGCAAATAAATGAACATCTTTGACTTTCGTATTTTTTATTTATTTGCTCGTCTTATTTAAAAAAATTTAAAATTTTCTAATTATTTTTTATGACTTATTTTTGTCATTAGAGATACTTTCATAATGATTTATTTATCTTATGATTTGTATAAAAAATTTAAATAAGGCGAATGGTCAAAACATGAATTATGAAAGTTAAAAACGTTCATTTATTTGTGATCTGGAGGGAGTAGGTACTGTCAGGATCTGGCTCTGGACTTCTGGAACCTGCCGGCTGCCGCATTCTTCATTTTATTCTGCTCTGCAGTTCAGACGTTGCTACCAGTGCCAATCGCAGGAAACAAGTACAGTACTAGTGCTGGAATTTTTTTAGTGGTGGAATAGACCGGCCCTTGTTCTCTTCGCAACTTTTTTCACTCTCTCTTCGTCACATCAAGTTTTTACCCGCATATATAGATCTTAAATGTAAGTAAAAAAAAACTAATTACACAATTTGGTTGTAAATCACGAGACGAATCTTTTGAACCTAGTTGGGCCACGATTGGATAATATTTGCCAAATACAAACGAAAGTGCTATAGTTGCGAATTTCACTCTCTCTCCTCCATCTAAACAAGGTGTAGAGTACTATTTCTGAATGCGACAGTTGCAGGTGTACAACAATTACTATAGGAGAAGAAATGCAAGTACTTTCCATGGCGAATGACGGAATGGATCTACGGAGGAAGCAGAGAAGCACAACTTGGGCGTCCGGCACCATCTGGACCGCGACCGCGACGCCCATCATCAGACCTGACTAACCGAAAGGCTAAAGCAGACGGGGAGATGCAATCTTCTTCAAACCATTTAAGACAGACCAATGATCTCCTCGTGCGGATGCTCTTCTGACAGAACGAACCTACGTAAATGCAAAGAAGGGACGGACAGAATGCAATGCGAATGCCAGCTAACAACACAGCTATAATAATCAACAATGTCTCACTTAATTATAATTATAGTACGTGATTTTGTGTTAATCTCCATATTTAATTTCGCTCGAAGGAGAACGAGACAGAATCAGGTTATCATCACAAGAGCATTCCTGAATCTGCAGAGAAGAACATGGCTGTATATACAGTATACATTTGTCGATTTGCAAACATCCATCCCATTACTGGATCAAGTTCCAACTTCTAACCTCTTTGAGATCACAAGCATAAGGGCGTACAGATCACGGCTGTCGATCCAAACAGCAGCAGCAACATCCCATTATTCGCAGCGAGCAAAATTCAGCTCGAGTATGTGACCGCCATCACTCACAATGGCAGCACCGAGCTCCGAGCGCGGCAGTGGCGCGAGAAGAACGACGACCTCGGGACGCCGCTGGGAGCCGCCAGCCTGTCGGTGCTGATGTTGCTCCGGTGGCCCGAATCCGACGCCTTCGCGCGGGACGGGCCAGTCCAGCGCTTCCGCCTCCCACCGATCTGCTCCTCTTCAGGAGCTTCCTCCGGCAGCCGGTCTAGCTCCGCGACGTCCGCCGCAGTTGACACCACCGCAGCGTCCATGGACGCCGCACGCCGCACGTTACGCGGCGGCGGACACGAGTTCCGGCGCCGGCGGCGCCGGCGGCTCTGCGGAGCTGGATTGCTCTTGCTGGTCCTCCTCTGCAGGTGAAGTGTCTCGGCCGTCGCTCTCCTCTTGTTCGTGATCCGCGGCCGCGTCGCTCGCCGCGCCAGCTTGATCTGCTGCGGCGTTGGCATTCGCGTCCAGATCAGCCGGCGGCGGGCTGGAGCTGGACCCGACGCTCTCGGCGCCGGCTCCTCCGGAGTCGGCCGTGACGGCGGGTCGAGCACGTCGGAGCGGCAGATCGGGCAGTTGACGTGCGCGCGGAGCCAGGTGTCGATGCAGGGGACGTGGAACGCGTGCGCGCACTTGGGCAGCAGGCGCACGAGCTCGCCGTCCTGGAACTCGCCGAGGCAGACGGAGCAGTCGGCGGCGCCCAGGAGCCCCGCCCCGGCGCGGTACCGCGTGACGGCGATGGAGCCGATGGACGCCTCGTCGAGCCCTACGGTCCGGATGTTCCAGACGTGGTGCACCACCCCGCCTCCGCCTCCTCCTCCTCCTCCTCCGCCGCCGCCGCCCCATTCGTGGCCGTCGTCGTCGTCGGCGTTCCCGGCGCCCGCGTTGAGAGACGGCGCGAGGGCGCCTGCCGCCTCCGGCGGACCTGCCGGCGGCGCACGGCGACCGAGACGCCGAGCAGGATGAGCGAGACGAAGGCGATCACCCCAGCGGCGATGAGCGCGTACTTGACGAACTGGCGCCGGTCGTGGTCGCCCGCACCGCCGAAGCCCGGTGGGGGCGGCCCGTACCCGTGCGTCCCTCCCTGGTCCCTCCTGCCGCTATGCGCGGGAGCAGGCGCCGGGGGAAGAGGGAAGGGCTCGGTGGGATCCCGAGGGGAGGCTGAGACGGCCACGGGGAAGGGCCAAGGCCGGAATCGGGGGTGCTGGGAACCGGCGGGGGGCGTCTGGCAGCCGAACCAGGGGTCGCAGCCCCCGGCGTCCGGGCTGTGATCCGCATCCGGGAACAGGGCCCGGCGGTGAGGCCTCATGGCCCGCGAGGCGATGGATGGCGTCAGATCGGCCGCGACGGCGGCGGCATCTGCGTCGGCCGCTGCTGGTGGAGGCGGAGACCGGACGCGGGAGGGGGCGGAGAGGAAAGTGCTTGGAAGCGTGCGGGGCTCGGTTCCTTAACGTGAGTGCGTGGACGGGGACGGCACGGCTGGATGTGGGCAGGCGGTGCGGGGGAGGTGGAGCCGTGGTGGACTGAGGGAGGGAAGGGGCTGGCTGCCCGGCGCCCGCTGGCTCGCCGCAGCTCGGCGGGCGGTTTTGGTTGGTGGCCAAGTTGGACTGGGAGCGTGGAAAAACTTGCCCCGCCCGCGCGCGGCCAGTGGCTTGTCACTGTTTTTCTTCTTCTTTTTCCCCTTTTGCTTTCATCTTCCGTTTACCGGGTTGACTTGGTGAGCGCTGCTTGCGATTTGGGGAGGGAAACGATAGGCCTGACGGGACGATGACTGGAAGAATGACATTGGCGAGGATGTGGTGATCGTGATGTGGTTCCTCGCTTCGTCTGACCTGTTCAGAGCAGCTTGCCCTGCAAATCATGGCCAAACAGCAAGCAAAGCACCTGCCGACGGCGTTCGTTCGTTCGTTCGTGTACAGGCAGTCGAAGCCAACTCTCCCCCACTACCACTCGCGTCGAGTGGTCGCCAACGTTCTCCACTTCTGCCGCCTGGCGCCTAGACAGTAGACACTAGGCGCACTGTATCAGCTATCATCAAGTCAACGACGTCCGTCTCCTGTTTTCAAAAGAAAAACGACGTCCAACGTCTCCGTGAACGACTCGGTCAGGTGGGCCACAGGCTTTGTTCTCAAACGAGAAAGCCTCATCAGACGGCCTAGTAGTTTCCCTGGTTTCCGGCCCGGTTTCACGTGTTCGCTGGGCCAAGAAATCTGTTTCTGCCGGCCCAAACGTCTGCCCTCTTCTCGCCGGTTCCTGGTAACCCATCCTGGCGGAGCGGCAGCCGGCACGGCACCACGCGCCTACCAACCAGCCCTGCGACCGCCGCCGTTCGTGGTGGTAGCCTGGTGGGCGGGCCCATCTCTTCTACCGCTAAGTACCAAGCCATAGTCCACTGGCCAGCGGCGGTGGCGGGGCGGTTTCATCTCATGGCGGCAGTTGTGAGCTGGTACGGGCCACTGATCGACCTCTCGGCGGCCGCCAGCCATGTCGGCGGGTTCGTGCAGATACTGGCTGTTGTCCGCCGCATCCTTCCCCACCAGGTAATGCGCAATCCTAGATCCGACATCCAGCTCTGCGGTGGCCCGGCGCTAGCCGCTAGCTGGGATGAGCATTTGGATTTTGGGGGTGTATTATGAACATGTCCTTGAGGGGCGATCTCTTTTCCCTCTCTGTCCCTAGGAGCACAATGCTGCAACCGGAAGGACGTATCAGAAAACCATTGTTGAAGTCGGCGACGATACACGGTCCACCTTCTCTGTCTCCCTGTGGTCCTCCAAGCATAATTCGACCATAATCGCTGGCGATGTCTTACTGCTGCAAAGTGAGGGTCATAATTTTCCAGTGTCCCTTCTGCAGTTCCAGTGTCCCTTCTGCAGTCACATTTTCATGTAGTGCGCTTTTCACCTGACTGAAAAATGCTAATGTTTTTAGGAAGAAAAAAGCTACTCTAAATTGTTTCTACAAAGCTGCTGCTGTAACTTGCCACAAGTCTGTACAAAGCTGCTGCTGTAACTTGCCACAAGTCTTGGAAGCCTCTTAGGGCTGTTTCCATTTTGTTTTTAGGTTTTTGATTGTGCTGGCACATTTGCTGCTCTCTGCTGCCTACTGTCAGCTTATCATTATTTTGTTTCAGATATTAAGATAATGCAATTTAGAAATGGCCTGGAGGGAAGAGCTTCTCAGATGTCTTCAGTCCAAGTATTGTTGAACTCTAAAAACTTGCTGAACCCTGCACCTGAAGGTATTAAGTTGCAGTATGGCAAATGCTTCTTTTGGTTCTTCAATGATACAATGTTCTATTTGCAATGCAAATTATATCTTAGCTTTTCAATCTAGGCATATGAAAACATACATTGGCTAGTAACAGTAAGGGCTCTGAGGACATTATTGTTGGTTGAGAGGATATATCATTCTGCTTATTACTGACAATTATTGATGGCTTCAGGTTGCTTGATTTTTTTATAATTTGTGCTAATTTGCTATTTTATACTTCGTCTAGGCGCCTGGGGTTGTTCCTTCTTTGCAAAAACCTTTCCTACCAAGTTAATTATCTGAACTACTGGGCAACTTGAAATCAGGCGCTCACTGTTTATATTGACACTTATTCTTTTAAAGAGTTTCTCAGCAGGAAACTATGCCTAATAAAATATTATTTTCAGCACTCTGGTTGTAACTTAGCATGTCCTCTTTTATAGGAATACATGAACTAATAAGCAGTTGCAGAGTAGGGAATGCTACAAAATCAAAGTTAAGAAGAGTGGCAGAATGGACTGTGCGCACTAAATGTGCTCTTGGGGAAGTCATCATCAGGTAAGATCTACGGAATAATCAATTCAGCTTAACTGGAGTGTGGACTGCTGCACTTGCCTTTTCCATTAAACTTAGGGGCTCAATCGCTGTATAGACATTGGCATTGCAAGTGCTTTGTATTTGGCTTTCATATTTTGCATCATCTCACCTTGGATTACAATGATTGTATGTCTATGGCATTGCAAGTGCTTTGTATTTGGCTTTTCCACAACTTCAGGCAGTGATTATTCTTAATAAAAAAGTTCACAATTGAGTATGAAAGAAGTTGAGTATTAGAGTCAATTTGTCATCTCTGTGCCATATAGCATTGAGATACTCACTCTATGTACTAAAACTTTTTAAGAATTATGCTGCAGATGCAGGTGGTATCGAAGAACTGGAAACAAACAAAAGAAAATGAATCAGCGGATTTCTTGTCTATATCAGAGCTATTCTCTCAGAGAAAATTATGTAGTATAAACATTTATGCATGCATTAGCAAGATGGTTTTAGTGAGTTCTCTGGCCTCCCCCCTTAAGGCAAACTTGTCAGTCATCGACAAACATTCTTTCAAAGAGCACAGTGATATTTTCAGAGATTTGGTTACTGCTGGATGCAAGTTATGTGGTTCACCTCTATATCACAAGTAGGCATCTTAATACCATTTTGCCATATACATAAAGAATATCGCTCTTCGCGTGATGTAATGAATGTATATGCAGAGACCCTCAAGGGGAAAACACCTTTGCACTTGATTGTCCTAATAACCCAAAATATCTTCATGTTCCTGGCCAGATATACAAGCCATTTCTGGTAAGACTTCCTACAGCCTGACTTTTCATTTTTCTAGTTATTTGTACTTAACTATCTTATCATCATACGCAGATATATGTCTGTGACCAATCTGGACAAGTTCCTTTGCTTGTAAGGAATACAGCTGCGGATACGTTATTTGCCAATATCATTGCAGATGATGTATATGAATGCTACAGAAGCCACATGTTGTCAGAAACCTATGAGTCATGTAACTTGAGCACTTCTGGTACGATAAATGATTCTGGCAACAAAGAGATAGGAAAAAGGAGAAAGACTGAACAAAAGCCTAATTTCTATCTTATTTGGCTTATTCTGATCAAATGTCTGCTGAGCCAAGGAAACAACAGTCCCTTCTGCTTCCAGATTTCAGTGAACCCTGAGAAGAATGTTGAGGATGGACGTTTTGAAATGGTTAATTTGACAATGCCAATTCCATGAGATAGCAATTTTTCATGCAACACAAGGCTTAAGTTGAGCTAACTCGATTTTTTCCTGGAAAAACACCCAAGTTTTTTTTCCCACAAGAAAAGTTCGTTGGTCATTGCATTAATTGAAATCTTACTTTTGTACTGTCCTGTGCAACTACTTGGTTTGGGTGGCAGAACCATCAGATTTGGACTCAGCATGAATATAGTTCAACTTTTATATAACCCATTTTAATACTTATCTTGGAGCATGCTGAACTCCAATACAGGGTGAGGCTCCGCAGAGTTCCTTTGAGGTCATAAATTGGAGGCGAAGAATGTGCTCCAGATTTACTCTAGTGTATATTTCTTATTATCCAAAAACTTGGATGTAAACAGGGATATAGATACACTCATTTTAATAGAATCCCTTCCCCTCAAAAAAGGGGATGCTTGAGGTGCAAACTTTTTTAAGGCGAAGGAACTGGCTAGATGTCTAGCTGTTTTTCATTTTCCAGGTGCAAACTTATTCTTCATCTTTCAACAACTTCCTTAGTTTCAGGCCGTGTACATTACTCCACACTTTATCTTCCAGCAGCTTTCTATCTTAGTTTGAGGCTTTCTTACTGTCGGTGCTAGAACTGGCGGTCCTAGCACCAACCAGTAAATTTATGGTGCGTGATGGACACAAGGGATTTATCTTGGTTGGGACAAAGAAGACCCTACGTCCAGTGGGGGAGGAAGTCTTGTATTATCTTGCACCAAAGTGCTTGTAGGTAGGGTGTACAAGCTGGTGGAGAGAGGGAGCTGGTCCCAAGTGTAACATTCTAAATGTTAATCACATTGCATTGCATTTGCATCAATGCATAAGCACCATTTTGCATTTGATTACAAGCAAAAAACTATTACAAGTTTCTATGTGTGCAACATACATGAGTGTAACAATCTCAAAAGTTGCTTAAAAATGTTTAGAATTATATTTGAGATAGGGCTTATGTACAACTTTTTGCTTAAACATGCTCACATGTGATGATAATATCCATTATGCTTGTTATCAAGTTGCTAAGTAGCTCAATATGTAATTATGTGATTTATTCAGTTTTTGAGGATGAGCCCTAAATAAAAGTTGAAGTATAAAATATATGCAACAACTTTTATTTAAGGACCTAAGGCTAAATCCATCCTAAACTGCTCTAGCAATAGCCTTAAATTTGAATTTGAAACAAAATCAGGGAAAAAGACTTAGGATTTTTCTAAGTCCCTGATTTTCAGCACTGAATTCATTTTTCAGGGCTGAGTAATTATATTTTTCATAAATAAAAATGGGAAACCAACTGCATCACTTGTTAGTGAAAAGTTTACACTTTCATACCATGGAATTGGTTGAGCTTGTTAGCCCTTGTCTAATCTTTAATTAAATGCTAAACATTGCTAATTGCTGTAATCAGTATCTTGCTTAACTGAATTCCAGGGTTCAGTTTATTTTTACCTATGTTTGGTAGCTTGTAATTTCCAATCCATTAGGAACCAGAGCTTGATTCTTTAATCAAAGTTGGAGTCCACATATAGAAGAGTGCAACGGTGGAATTGGTTTTGCTTGAGCTACTACTGAAATGAGAGAAATTAGAGAAGAGGAGTATATGGGGTTTTCAGTGCATTTCACGGTAGATCAGCGGGGCAGGCATCTTCTCGTCGGCGTCTTAGCATTGGCCGCCGTTGTCCGCAATTCGCCGCTTTACTGCCCGCCGCCCGCCGGCCCGGTTGCTTGCTCGGCGGTCGCGAGGGAGAATGGAGGGGCAGTTTGCGCCCATACATTTGCTGCCATGCGTTGCCGCCGGCCGCCCATTTCGCCGTCGATTTTTTTCTCTCCCGCCACTTTGCTCCGCCGCCACTGCATCGGCCTCTCCGGGGCTTCGCGGCGGCGCGAGGAACCGTGCTGCTGGCGGCGTGAAGCGGGGAATACAGCGGTAACCATCTCCCGGTGCCACCAATGCCTACCATAAATAGCTTCGCGTCGGCCGTCGACCATCTTTTTCCGCTTTCTCGCACATCGTCGGCCGCACCCGCCGTGCCAAAAATTCACCCTCGTCGAGCCGTCTACCGGCCAATTCCTCGCTGCCAGTCACGCTACATCCCTAGCGGCGTCGGTGCACCCGATCCACGTTGCTTGCCATCGGCAAGGTCGCCCCGAGCGACCTCGTCTTCTTGGCCGGTCGAACGCCGCCCGTGCTCAGTCCACGAAATTCGCCGGACCGCTTTTGGGTGAATTAACAAACGAATTATGTGTTGTTTTGAAACCGCCTTGAGCTCCTGATCGTAACCGACCCGATGCTTTCATCCCTATGGCGGGGGGCCCGGAACACCTCGTCGCCCCATGAGAGTTCACTCCGTAGGAGACACTTGCCGCCGATGAACCACCTCCGCACGGCCTCTCGACCAAACTAGCGTGAGCATCATCGTTGTTGCCTGTTGATGCTTCTTTGAGCTATTAGTTTCATTAGTACCGTGCTCTAACCACCGGTGCACGTCGCGCCGGGCGAAGCTTTTGCTCCCGCCGTGCCGCCCAGCCTTGGTAGCGTGCTCATTAGGAGCTACCAGGAAGTTCAATTAAAAAGTTTCGTGAGGGTCCATGGTGTATGTAGTAAGCCCCTTTGTGCCTTTCCCGGCCGAAGCCGCCGGAGGGACCTCACCGTGGCAGCGGCGCCGCCAGCCGCCATAGCCGGCGGGGTGCTGCTTCTCGCACAGGCCCAACCAACACCCAGGGTGATGCTTGGCGGGATCACCCCGACACGTAGGTGGAAGCCGCTGTGCCGGGCGACCTCACCGCCGGTGAGCAATCGCCGATCAACGGGCGCCGCCGCCGCGGTCAGCGCGGGAGCATTGTGCGCTGACTAGCGGGGCCCTTTGTCGGTTTGCAGTGCCACGCTGGGGAAACCCTTACTGTGCACAGTTGTTTTCCTTTTATTTAAATTTCTAAATAGTGCTGCAATTTGTGTTTTTTGTATAAAATTCATTTGAACTCCAAAAATTCTAAAATTTTTTGTGTAGCCTCCTTGTAATGGAATCTATGTGGGGAAAATATGAAACCTAGAAAAATAGCTATTTTGGTTTGATCAAAAATTACCCCTTTTAATTAACAAATGGACATTCCATGATTTTTCTAGAATAAAATATTGATCCAAAAATCATGAAAATTATTTTACACCCATTTCATGGTAGTACCAGTCTATATAAAAAGTTTGAGAAAGATTTAAGAATGTTTTATAAATTCATTATTTCTAAAATTAGAAATAAAAAGAAAAGGAAAAGGGTATAATTTCATGTGTGTGATATTTGAATGTTCTAAATCCATGCTTTTTGCTATTTTAGGCTTTCAGAGTACTGTTTGACCTTTAAGTGTTTCCAATTATATGATATGTGCTTTATTATTTCATGTCATGCCTCTTGGGATATACGAATAAATATGTATGCATTATATACCTTTAAAAGAAAGCACTATCATGTGATACTTGTATGGCTTTCTAAGTTATGTTGTTTTTACCTTGGATCATAAACCCCACTGATCCTCGACCTCTCCATTATTTAGTGATAACAATTTGAATATGCTAATTGATGAGTGATGAATGTTCCTTTGTGATAATTAAATCATTTCTTTGGGGAGAAGAGATATGCACCTACTACAGGTGAGTTAAAAACAAATAATCTTTAGCGTTCTTATAAACAATCTTGATAATATAGTGTTGTCATCGAGAAAAAGAGAACTGCACACATGGAACCTTATGTAGCTTTCCATCATTATCATGATCATCACATTGTGCATCATTTCATGTTATAGTTTTTCACTGGGCGCATTCTATATGCATTCTTAGTATTCATACAATGCATACATTCGTATAGGATCCGAGGGAGAACCTACCGCCGAGTACACCCGTGATCGAGGAGAATCGTAGGAATCTCCCCCCGAGGAGAAGAAGGAACCACTGACTCTCTCGCCAGAGTGCCCGAACCACGGCCCTCTACTTTTCGCCGAGGCAAGCGAGCATCCTATTAACCCATTCTATTTGAAATGCAAATATTTACTCCAATTTACTTTTATTTTATGCATTACGTTATAAGAATTGCGTGACACCGTTATTGCATGAACACCTTAACCACTCAAATACACCCTTTTTATTCTACTAGTATTGGTAGATAGTTGATGCTTAGCCATGCTTAGATAATTAGAAGTCGGATGATTCCTATCATCCGCAACCCGAAGGTTGATACTTGTGATGTCCTTAATCATATGATGGATAATAATTGAGACCGGACGGAGATTGTGTTTTCCGTCTGCGGTCGATTAAGGACCGAGCCGTATTACGGATCTAGGTGTGAGATTGACGCGTACCTTCACATAACCGCCGAATAACTCGTTTCGACGGTGAAACCGATTAGCCTATTCGAGGTGGTTCTTGAACCGCCGATGCATTGTTGGGACGACCTGGACGGGGACGTATCGTAACCGACCAATTTATAAAAAAGCATAAGTGAAAAATCGCCGCTAAGCAAGCAATTGTCACACTTAAGCCGTTATAAACCCGGTAGTCCGAAATCTCGAAGGATTTCAAACCAAACATCATCAATCAAGATCGTACAAGTTTAGCGTTGCCATTCACACGTTACAACATTCCACAAATAGTTCGACAACATCGAGTGCGGAAATAAAGTTATTACAAAACCGAAGTTCTTAAAATTCGGAAACGCAAAACAAAGTAGTTTTGAAATCTCAACCCAACTCACGCCTTTTAAGGATTAATACAGTACCTAGTCAGAGTTCATCCAACAAAAGCAGTTGGGGAGAATATTAAGATTAACCTTGCCCAAGGTCTTCTAGTCCACTGGGAAAAGACAGTGTAGCACGGTACCGGGTGGAAGGTATGTCCGTGCACAAAACAACAAGCGGGAAAAACCCCGAAAGTACGAGAAGGTACTTTCGGCTAGACTTACCCCGCCGACTCAAAATAAAAGACGTAAGGGAGTATGACAGCTTTATCGGGGATAGCTTGACTCTTTTTGCAAAAAGGCGGTAAAAACATTTAAAGTGGTAGCTCAGCTTAACCATTCCTATTTATGCTAGGTGAGCACCTATACTATGCATCATTATAATATTAGTCATGATTAAGCAAGCAAGTAGTAACCATAATCATAATCACGCATTAACCCATCATCATCATTAACCACATTCCATAATCATTACTACGATGTTGCAGCTCAAGTCAAAGTGTTCCCTGCCCGGGGAACGATGGCGATTCGAATCGATTACAGAAAGGGGGGTATTCCTCATACAAACCACACTCACGCCGAAGTGAGCTGAGGGTCACCGTGGCACGTATCCCGAAAACAAATGCAGCGGACTGCGCATAGAACCACCGTACCAGGGGACCGCCCGACGCCTTAGCCCGGCCATTTGGACCCTCGGACTTACTCTTCGCCCCCGTGGTCCCCTATCCATCTCCAATACGGTGCGAGCGGATGCGAGAACCGCCCGGATAGTGTTAGGCTTGGCGTGTCGGAAGTGCTTATCCGGCCAGCTAAGTATGAGGGGCACGCGTTCAATATGACTTGGGGTACAACAACGATGCGGTCCTTAATCGACACGCATTTAATCACTATGGTCCAACAACCCCACAAGACTTCGTCAGGTCTCCATTTATCACGACCATAACCATTAACCGGATGATATCAACATAAGCTTTCCATCAATCACAAGTAACCACCTATACTCGCGGATGGAAATCACCCGACTTCTACCGTCTAAGCAAGCTAAGCATAATACTCGCCCTAGACTAGCAGGGGTATAGCAAGGTGGGATAATCAATGGTAAAGCAAGGATATAATGCATCAACGGTCTCACACAACTCATATACTTAATGCAACAATCATAAAGCATAATTAGATTGTTAGAAAGCATAGGTAAGGAAATGCTCCTGCTTTGCCTTGCTTGAAGTCCGACGCCGCGGTGGTTAGGACACTCGAGGCAGCTTTTCTTCGCCTTCTTCTGTGGAACCTCCTATCGAGGCTCCTCGGGATGATCCCGCTCGGCCTCCGAATACGGGAGGTCCTCCTGCGAACCTGTATGATGCGATGCACATGCATAAATCTGATGAATGCATACACGTATGATGCTCATGAATGAAGATGATTAACAGATCATTGGACGTAGTAGGTGCATATCTCCTCTCTACTAACAATTTAATTCATTTATCTGAGTATGTGCTTACCTCTTCTCTAAACACTTAGAGAAGTGCATAAGAAGAGTGGTGTGTGTAGGCACACACACATACACACATCACATGAATAAAGAGAAGTACTACTATTCATAGCCAACCATCACATTTCAGTTATGGTGCGGTATTACATGACCAGTAAGCATAACATAATTAAAAGTGTACAAGAAGTAATATAGAACATGCTAAAACCATTAATTTAAAGCTTTATCATTTCATGTGAATAAACAAGCTTGAACTGTGACCTCTGTATAAACAGTCCAGAAAAAATCTACAAAAAAAAATTACAGGAGCTACACTATGCTATAACAGAGCCATGGTAAAATTTTTCATAACAATTCATTGAGTACAACAGTCTACACAAAAAGATGAAACAGCAGGATAGAATTGCACATTTAATAACTTTGCACTATGAAAAGTGTCAAACAACAGATTCCATATTTTATCTAGAACTTCTTAGCACAAGAGCAGTCATCAAAAAATCATCAAGGCATAATTCCTCATAATTTATTTACTAAAAATCATTTAAGAATGAGCCCTAAAATGCATTTAAATCATATTCCAATATTTTTGTACAGTAACTGCATGATACATATTTTTCCCAAAAAAACTACATCACAAGACAAATCTAACAACACAAGAATCACATTTTTAGAGCTTTCTACAATTTATCATGCATTTACTTTCAGATTTCAGCCATTTAAGCAATTAATTAAATCTATACAGAAAAGTATTTCAAAAATTGCATCACATATTTTTATCTGGTAGATCTACACATAAGCTTTCCAACAAACTTTACTTCACCAGATTTGGATCACATTTGTGCACACAATAAATTAAAAGGCATTTAAAAGCATTTTCTCGAATTCTTAAAGAAACTCCCAGCCTAAACCCTACTGACCCGGTCCATTGGACCATGGGCCCTTGGCCAGGGTCCGAGGTCAAACCGGACCCTTAGGACCGCGGCAGGGCGCCGTTGATTGGCCCCCTCGGCTCGCCCAGTCGGCGGAGCGTCATGAGGAGATGCCGGCGTGCTCGAGGCGGTAGCGCCTTGGCTTGGCGAGTTAGCGCGACCACCGGACGGCGGCGGCGGCATGCGGCTTCCGGGCGCCCTAGCGGCTCAGCCCGCCCGGCGGCGATTTCGCGGCGGCAAAGCGCGCCTAAAGGGAACCACGAGCTCCACGGGGCCTTGGCGAAGCTTGCTAGCGGCGAGGGTCGGTCGGCAACCCGAGCCACGGCGGCGGCAGCGGCACTGGCGTGCAGCGGCGGCAGTGCCCGTTCCGGACAGCCGGAGGCGTCCGCGGTGCGAGAAAGCGGTGGCTACGGCTTCACAGGGTTCGCGGGCTACGCTAGGCAGGCGAGGGAGAGCGTAGGGGGCGGAAAAGAGGCCGGTCATGGCGAGCTGAGCTTCCGGCGAGCTCAAGCCATAACGGCAGCGTTGAAGGATAGCCCAAGTGGCCCTTACCGGTGGCGTATGGCGGCGATTGGCGAGTGGCGAGTGGCTCGGGCGGTGGCGGTGCTGCGTGCTTGTGAAGGTAGCGGTGGTGGGCGGCGGCGGAGCAGCGGCTTCGCCGCGGTGGCGGAGCGGCTAGCTGCTTGCCCCACTTTTCTTCTTCTGCCGAAGCGGGGAGGAGAGGCGGCGGTGAGTGGCGAGTGAGTGGAAGTGGCGGCCCAGTTGCGGACGGCGGCGAGCCGCGGCGGGTGATGGCGGCCCGTGGGCCCCCTTCCTTGGCCTTCGGCCTCCAGCGGCCTTGAGCGAGCCGGCAGCGGCGGTGGCTCCCATGCCCTTCTGGCGGTCGGGCGGCTTGGCCGGCCGGGCAGGATGGGCGCACATTTCCGTCGTTTGCGCTTTTCTTTTCTCTTTTTTGAAATTTTGAATTCAATTCAAAACCGACACAAATGCAACCTTTTGACAAATTTAAATGCATTTTCAAGAAATGTGCCCAAAACAAAAGTTGTAGAGAATTTCAAACCGAACAACTTTCATTTGGGGCTCAACTCAAGATTCCCAATAAATTTTGAAATACAATTTCATTTCGAATTTAAGGCATAAAAAGGAATTTCCAATTTAATTTCTTTTTGCTCCAAATGTACCAAATCTTTTTGCAATAAATTTTGTTAAATCATTTTAAAATCTTGAGCACATGGATCCAAACTTGATCAAGCATTTGCAAGGTAATTAATTAACTAAGCAATTGATCAAGCAATTAATTAACAAGCAAAAGCAACGCATGAAATGACAAAAATGCATTTAGGGATTTAAATGCTTGATGATGCTTATGCCATGCTCAATGATGATTAAGGTTAATTAGTATGGCCTAATGCAATGCTTAACACTTGAGGTGTTACAGCCCTACCCCTTAAAGAAATCTCGCGTCGAGATTTGGGTTTTACTAACGAGGTTTTATGAAATTCGGGATAAACTTCTTTCGGGTAATCCTCGGTTTCCCATGATGCATCTCTATCATCATGGTAGCTCCACGACCTTGTAAGTACGCACCAACCGATTCGAGTAACTCTTTCCTTGCTATCAACAATTCTTACAGGCTCTTCTTTATAAACAGATCAGTTTGCTAGCTTCAAATCTTGTTCATCGACTCTTTCTTGGGACACCGCGCAAACACTTCTTCAATTGAGAGGCGTGAAAGATCGGAAAGATAGAACTCATAGACTCGGGCAAGCTGCAACTTGTAACAACTTCACCTCTTCTTTTTCGAGAATCTTTGCACGTACCCACATATCTTGGTGCAAGCTTCCTCTTGGCTCCAAATCTTTGTGTACCCTTTATCGGTGAAACTACGAGGTAGACATAGTCACCCACTTCAAACATCAAAGATCTTCGATTGTTAGCATAACTCTTTTTGTGGAATTTGCGGCTTTCATGTGCTCTTGGATAGTTCGAACCTTCTCTTCGACCGGGGAACAAAGTCGATACCGTAGTATCTTCTTTCTCCTGCTTCTACCCAATTCAAAGGAGTTCTACACTTTACGCCATACAAAGCTTCAAGCGGTGCCATCTTGATACTCTCTTGATAGCTGTTGTTGTAGGAGAATTCGGCCAAAAGGTAGCCAAGACTCTCCACGATCCCTTAGCGAGATAACACACACGCTCTCAACATATCTTCAAGAACCCGATTGAGTCTTTCGGTCGACTGAGAAGTCGAGGATGATAAGCGGTCGTGCAACAACTTGGTTCCCATTCCTTCATGCAAGCGGGTCAAATGGCGGTGAAGCTGCGATCCTCTATCGATACGATGGTCTTGGGTACCCCATGTAAGCGGACAATCTCTTCAATGTAGGGGGTCGACATATTGAGGTGGTGATGCAGGTTGTCTTGCCCGGGTAAGAAGTGGGCGACTTGGTTGTCGATCAACGATCACCCAGATTGAATCATTTCCTTTACGGGTGGTCGGCAAAGCCTGTGATGAAATCCATGCGATATCATCCCACTTCCAAGCGGCGGTAGAGGTTTGACAAACTGCCCGGCTTCATGTGAATGGCCTTGACACGACAACAAGTATCGCATCGAGCCACATATCTTTGCTATCTCTTTCTTCATCTTCGTCCACCAATATCGAGGTCTCAAGACATGATACATCTTGTTGCTTCGGGGTGAATGGATAACTTGGAAAGGTGAGCTTCATCCATTATCTTGTTCTTGAGTTCTCGATCCTTTCAACGACGACAAGGCAGTGTCGAACCAAAGTACACCATTGTCATCCCATCCGAAATGCGGAATTGATTCCTTCTTCATTCTTTCTTTGAGGTGGTAGATGCGGGGATGCGTCTTTTGGCCTTCAATGATACGTTGGTCGAGAGAACATCGAACTTGGATATCATGCGGGGCTGCGGGATGCATCGATTGAACTTCTCTCCAAACAACGGCTTTTACGGCATGGTGATGTGTTTTGCGACTCAAAGCATCGGCAACAGCGTTTACTTTGCGGGATGATAGTGCCTTTGTCAAGTCGTAGTCCTTGATCAACTCTAGCCATCTTATTTGCCTCATGTTGAGCTCGAGTTTGGGTAAAATGTACTTGAGACTTTTTGTGATCGGTGTAGATATGACCGCATTTCCCAATGAGATAATGCCTCCATATCTTCAAGGCATGCACAAGCTGCGGCTAATTCTAATCATCGTGGGGATAGTTGACTTCATGCTTCCTCAAGCGGCGTGAAGCATAAGCAATCACTTTCGGCCTTCTTGCATCGGCACACAACCCAAACCGGTCTTCGATGCATCCGGTACACATCAAGCGGCTTCTCGATGTGCAGGCGTGCCAAAGAGCGGGAAGCGATGGTTAGCAACTCGCAAGGTCGCGGCGACCTCACATGCCTCTGTCCGGACAAACTTGTGCTCTTTTGTAGCGGACTCGTCATTGGCTTAGCAATCTTAGAAATGCGGAATGAAACGGCGATAATATCCGCCATTCCAAGAAAACTCGAACTTCATACCGGAGATGTGGGCGATTTGCCAATCCATGACCTCTTATACCTTGGGCCGGGTTGGATCGATATGCCATTTTCAGAAATGATATGGCCAAGGAAAGCAACTTCCTTTAACCAAAACTCGCATTTCTTGAACTTGGCATACAACTTATGTTCTCTTAGTGCGGTAGGCGCAACTCTCAAATCTTTGGGCATGTTCTTCTTCATTTGCGAGTAGATCGAATGTCATCTAAAAAATACAATCATGAACTTATCAATTGGGCATAAAGACTGAATTCATAAGATACATAAAGTATGCGAGCATTTGTTAAGCCGAAAGACATAACAAGATACTGCGTACAACCATTATCTAGTGACGAAAGCAGTCTTATGTATATCTGACGGACCGAATCTTGATTCGATGATACCACGATCTCAAGTCAATCTTGGAAAACACTTTTTGCTTTAGACAAGCGTCAAACAAAATATCAATTCGGAAGAGGATACTTATTCTTGATTATTCACGGCATTGAGCGGCCGATAATCAACACTACGACCTCAAAGAATGATCTTTCTTCTTCACAAACAAAATTTGGACAACCCATTTCGGAAGTACTTGCTTTGATAATGAAACCCTTCTTGACTCATACATTACATTTCTTCAACTCTGCTAGCTCATTGGGAGGCATACGATAAGGTCTCTTGCATATCGGGGCATACCGGGCACTAGATCAATTGCAAACTCAATGTCTCCGTCGGGGCGGTAGCCTAGGTAAATCTTCGGGGAAAAACATCGGGAAACTCATAAACCACGGGAATCTCGAGAAAGAGCGAGAGGCTGGGATAGCATAGGTCAACTTGGTCATATGCGCAGCTTCGAGGCAATAACACTTTCGGAAGTGTCCTTACCGGAGGAGGATGCGTGAGAGTAATTGTTCTATTCCGGTATCAATCACAACTTGCTATCTTTCATCCAATTCATCCCAAGATCACATCCATAGTTAAGCGGTGTAATACCACCAAATTAACCCTATATGTTTTATCTCCAATTTCAAAAGTTGCATGCTCAAGCATCGATTAGATAGGACATCAGCACCAAAGGCGAGCGGTACCCATAATCTAATTGCTTAAGTTCTAATTCATGCGTCGTGCATATGCTTGACTCATAAAAAGAATGCGATGATCGGAATCAAATAAAACAAGCTGCGGGATGATTGTTGAAGAAACGCGTACCAGCAATGGCCCGGTTCTCCTGGGGATCTCATCCACGGTGGTGTGGTGTGCGCGGGCAGGATAGGTCGCCCGCTTCTTCGGATAGGGACAGTACTTGCGAAATGACCCATCGATTCTGCGATTGAAGCGAGGGGACCTCTCGGCGGGGGGATTTTGCCGTGGAACCTCCGATCTTGGCGAGTTTGAGGTGCGGTGGGCGATAACCCCTACAGTTTCTTCTGAGGTGGTGGAGCATTTTCTCTTTGGAGGCGGTGCCGCGGAACCTTAAATTCGGCGGGGGCGAGCTTTGCTAGGGCGGTTAGCCATTGGAGGCCTGTGTCTTTGAAGATCCTCCCTCAAAAAGTTTCTCTTGCGGTTCTTGGGCGGCATACGGGGTTGTTGTTGTTCTCTTGAGTCAAGCGATCCAGCGATAAACTTCGTTGAAGGTAGCCACGGAACTAATACCCATGGTTTTGGCCATCTTGGTATTAAGACCCCTCTTGAAGCTAGCTATTTTTCTTCTCCTCCGTGTCCACATATGATGGAGCATAGCGTGACGGGGTTGTTGAACTCATGGAGATACCGTTCATGGTTTTATTGCCTTGTGTAAGCTTCATGAACTCCCCACTTTCATAGCCATCAAACTTTGGCGGAACATAGGTCTTCTTGAAACATGGTAAAGCGTGCCCGAGGTGATGGGGCATTAAATGGGAAAGTGGTGCGCGCTTGGTGGGACACCAAATTCTAGCTGCCCCTCGACTGATGCGCCCCATACTCAACCTTCAATGACTTCGGTCATGCGGAGGCATTTGAAACTTGTCTTCCATTGTGTTGATCCACTCAAGAGCTTCAAATTGGTTCTTTAGCTTCTGCGAACTTCAGCCCGGTCGATTATCCGGAAAGGAAAAGTCCCTTGAAGGTATCTTGTCTTTGGTTGGCCGGAATGATCGGCGATTGGCCTCGCGATCGGGTGTTAAGCTGCAATGTCACATATCACGGCCTCCATGTTGCGCTGATCGCCAAGGAACTGATTGAAAAGTTACTCGGTATTTGTCAATGGGTGGAGGGGGTGGTGGTGGTAGGTTACCCCTATCGTTTCGCCATTGCCTCCGTTTCCCTCCATTTTCCACCGTTTCCACCATTGTTCCGTTGCCTCACGTTATCACCATTTCCATTGCCTCCGCCTTGGCCGGGATCCATCTCAACCAAAGGGCCACTCACGGTGCGGCAAGTCCCAACCATTTGCATATTTCAGCATCAAGTAATTATTTAGGTGATGTTACAACATTGTAAGCAATGTAATAATCACGCCAATGCATCATTGGAAGAAAATGAATTCATTCAACAACACCACGGGCATAAAGATTCATGTCCACAATCCATAACATCACTAATTAGATTCTTACGTTAAAAGCATCATCCGGGGCATACAACATCCAAAATTCCGGCATACATACTTTGGACTTTAGAAGCGTTCGAGATAGCACCACAACATATGGCGATCCAACACGCGCGGGTCACATCTCATAAGGGGTTACAAGACAACAACAAAAAGAGACAAAAGCACTACTTCGGCTAGCGAAGAGACTACTAGTCTACTGGAGTGCGCTACCAGCGTCGAACTCAGCGGCCAATTTACTTGTCGTGCGTCAGTGCGGGCTTTCGGGTGCAGTGGAAGATGACGCATCCTCCTGCGCCTCCATTCGGGTTGATGACTCCGGGCTCCATCTCGGCCGCTCAGGCGCATGGTGACCATGAACCTGTTGCTCTTGCGTGGTAGTCCTCGTGCAAGCGGGTCAATGTGCGCTCACGGTCAAAGGCGGTTTTGGTGATGGGCGTCTCGGGCTTCATTCCTCTACCCCGTGACTAGCTGCGCCATCATCTATCGGCGTTCCTCCTTACTGCTCATAGCGTGCAACCCGTGCGGCGCAAGGTAAGAAACTCCTAGTGACCTCTCTCACATACGCCTCGGCTTCCTCCTGGTAGCTATAGCGGTGTTCAGTGTCCCTCGGGTCTCGGATTTGGTCAAGTGTCTCTTCTTCTCTCTTTTTCCCTTCTTCCACAAATCCTTGTTCAAGTCCCTTTCGGCAGCCCGCATTGGTAGCCCGGTGGCATGGTATGCTGCGTCATGGCACATACATGGAACTCATAGCGTGTTATCA